>PVJI01005536.1:0-95330 GCA_004026765.1 Micronycteris hirsuta
GACAGAACTAAGGGGGAGGAGGGAGGTTGGGGGGTGGGATGGGAGGGGAAGGGAGGGGGGAGGGGAGAGGCTGCAAATAACTGTAATTAAACAAAAAAAATTAATAAAAAAAAAAAGAAATGTTCCATCAGCCTAGATATGGGTTTAGGAGATTGATTAATGAAACTGACAAATTCTTCTGTCTTCTGTGTCTTCATTTCTACTTTCTTTGTCCAAAATTATGCTATAAAATGAACCAATATACATTCTGAAATAACAAAAAAATAGTTTTATTCGTAACTGACCATCCATCTCTTATTCTCCCTAAATGTACACACAATACCATTTTAATATTCATCTTCTATAAATGCTGGTAAACTTTAGTTATATTTTCAAACTGAATTTGGAAACGTCAAGATCAGGTCACAAGGAACAACCATTGAAACAAGATACAAAGAGACATAATAAGGCACTTGCACTGGATGTCATCATTGGACAGGTAAATTTAACATATGGACACTGGGGATCAAAAGATTCAATGACTATAGTTTGGGGCAAGAACAGTGTTTGCATTTTGAAATGTATCACAGCCCCCAAAGACTTGAATTTTCCTTTTAGAAACCTGGAATGTACTTTTATATGGGTCTTTAAGCTCCTTTGAATTTTCACAGGTTAGAAAACATTTCATTAGTGAACTGAGACACAGGAACTCGAGCAGTAAGACACAAGCAAAATTAAATGGAAATCGAGGCTTAATGAAGCATAGTCCAAATAAAGACAGTATAAAATAAGCATTTAAACAAAAGTTAATCAACAAAATGAAGATTGTTTTCCTAAGAGTGAAAGAATTAAAGCCAAGTTAAATTTTCTACATTTAGTAAGTTTAGAGCCAGATGGCTACCTAAGCCCATCTAAAGGGATTTCACTGAGGAGACAGGATGCACTCAGATACTCTACTTAAGGCAGTATTGAGATTAGATATGGAGAGGAACAGACTTAGGAAACTCATTTAAGTCTACCCTGTATGGGAATCATCCCATGTAACAGCATTAGAAAATCTAGAAAATCCACACGCTTACTTTTAACACTACATCTACCAAAGTGGCACCATCTTATTTGACAAAACACAAAACTATATGAGAAAGACTAATTAAACCTAATAACACAGGTTTTAACACAGACTGTACTAACACCTAAGGAAATTTCCAGCATTTTTCTGTCTTTTAAAAAATTGTTGCTGTAACCTGTAAGTGCATACACCTACTATTTTCTAAGGTAGCTCAACAAGCATTGACAGATCATTTTTCCTCTGGGTATATTATTATAACATTAAAAAATAAACTACATACTTTTCATCATATTTAACCAAACGCAAAGTACCTAAGTGGGGGGAGTAAAATATTGCAAAATTAGGTAGAAATTGTCCTTAAAGATGCAACTATAGTGGTGTCATTTGTTAAGGACTATGAGAATACATCAATCATATTTACATTTTAATGATCTATCCAAGCAACAAGTGAGTATTAAATAGAAATAAACTAATTAATATTCCTAATTACTATGAATATTAAAAAATCAAATGTGATATAAATTTTTAAAAGCTCCCCAATCTATACCAGTGGTATCTTCAACATTAGTTAACAAGAGTTGCCTAGAGATCTGGGCTTCTTTCTCACCAGATAAAACAGAACTTCCCATAAATCTTGGGTGTACTTGAGAAACCTGGCTCAAAAGAGAGAATCCCCCAGTGAGAAATAGCAGATATCTTGGTCTTGAATTAATGCAAATATAACTGGATTCTCAGTCTTTCTCCTCCAAATCAACAGAACTGGTGATATATTAATGTTACATTGCAACAGTGCCAATGCAAAAATAAAAAATAAAAATAGCAGCTCTACCACCCATTCTTATTGGGAAAAATGAGGAAAGAAGAGCAAGAGAACACCGGTGCTAGAAATAAAGTTTGGTTGTGTTCAAGCTTTTCCCCAACATTAATAAGTGATGACCATGATGCTTGATTTTGTAAGTTCAATGTCATGTTTTATGATGCGCAGCATTCCCATCCTTGGGAAGCACTCAACTGCATTAGATATGCTGAGCAGTAAAGACCACGTACGTGTAATAGGCAGAATACTGCCCCCCACAAAGATGCCCATGCATTGACACCTGGAATTTGTGAATGTTATCTTATAAGGCCAAAGGACTTTGCAGATGTGATTAAGGTTTATAGACGTTAAAATAGGGAGGTCACCCTGCTAAACCTAATCATGTGAGTCCTTAAAAGGGAAGAACCTATTCTCATTGCTGTCATTGAGAAATGACACAATGGAAGGAAGGGTCAGTGATATGATGTGTGAAGGACTGGACTGACAGCTGCTGTCTTTCAAGATGGAAGGAAGGGCTGCGAGCTAAGGAATGTGGGCAGCCTCTCAAAGCCAGTAAAAAGCAAGGGAACATTCTCCCTTAGAGCCTCCAGAACAAAATGAAGCCCTACCGACACCTTGATTTTAGTTCACTGATACTTGTGTCTGAATTTCGATCCACAGAACTATAAGATAATAAATCAATTTGTGCTATTTGAGCCACTGAGTTTGTGGTAATTTTTTTATGGCAGCAATAAAAATCATTACACTGTGCAAAATGCTAGGAGCAGGTGAATCATTTAGAAAATACATTTGGAATAAAAAAACATGTAAATACTAGTTGTGAATAAGACTTCATCCTCTGTTAAAAGATAAGTTGGAAGCTATGTGATCACTTTGTCTAATATTCCTGTCTCCTGGTAGAATTTGTTAAATTAAGGTCAGAATGAGAACTAAGGTAAAAAAAAATATGAACTACACTCAGTGTAATTGCATGTTTGTCATTCCACATGCACCTAACATTTACCAGTGCAGATATGTAAGGTTAGGAATAGAAACAGCCTTGGCCAGGTAGCTCAGTTGGCTAGAGCATTGTCCCAATATGCCAAGGTTATGAGTTCAATCCCCGGTTAGGGGACATACAAGAATCAACCAATAAATGCAAGCATAAGTAAATGGAGCAACAAATCTCTCTCCTTTTTTTCTCTTTCTCTCCCTCTTCCTCTCTCTCTTTAATCAATCAATCAATCAATCAATCAATCAATAAAAACACACAATGACAAGGTTTTAGGATGTGAGGTTAAATACTATACAGTTTTCCAGTGACATTTTTAGAAAAAAGTAAACTTATTAGCCAGCTAGACTTATTAAGATAATGATTATGGCCAAAATGGAAGGAGACGATGATAGACAGGATACACTTATCTAGAATGCTTTCATTTGGCCATCATTAGTAGCAAATCAGACTTTTTTTTATTGCATCTGAAACTCTTGAGTGGTTTTGCTTAGAGAAGGAAAGTAAGTGATTATAATCTAAATTTATTTGTCATTCAACATCTTAAAAAAGCAACGTGCTATTATTCTAGCAATAGAAACAATGCAATTAAACAGTGCTAGATGAGATGCAATTGTCTTATAATGAGAAATTAAGAAACTAAATACAGACATTACCTGTGTAATTGTAGGCAAATGAGCAATGTATGTGTAATATTTACTTGTTCTATACAATTAGCCTCTTTTGTTGAATTATTTGCATTCATCAAGGAGGCATCATTTGAAGCTAATCAAATGCAAGGCCTTTCCTATTTTTTTTAAAAAAAGTTTTTGTGACATATACTGAAGCAGACGTTTGTTACTAAACGCAGAGCTTTTAACATAGCTGCTGTAGAAATAAATCAGCTACTCCACGTTTCACTTAAGTAAGGAATAAATTTCATCAAAATAGCTTTATCACAATTAATTCACATTTGACAGAGAGCCATGTTCTATTTATAGCTTGCGATATCACATTTAAATAGCAGACAATTTCGATATCCTTCCATTCAGTATGGGATGAATTAGAATACTCAGTAAGTCATTTCGAATTGCTAAAGGCATTCAGATAAGCAGATATGTGTACCAAAATTAGAATTTAATTAGAACACTGAGGTGAACATTCAAAAGTGTATTTGAAACCATCATGTTTCCAATGTAATGGTTTTGACTTCTTTACATTCTTCCTTACAAGATGCTTGTTGCCCACAGGACATCTACAAGCTAATGATGGAAACATAACTACCACATGGTTATTTATAAATAATGAAAATAATGATGAGCACATCAAAAAGGCTGCAAGTGGTGAGATACACATTTAAAAACAACAGCTGTAAAATATACATACATATAAATGTGTCTATGTGTGTGTATGTAAATATTTGCTATTTGTAGTAAGGACGCAAGGTAAATAAAGTCCCTTTACTATGGGAAAGTTGGTAGGTTGCAGAGTGATAAAATCAAAACTGTTAAAAAATAAAGATGAACAATATCATACTTACTTTGCATTTTGAAATACAAAATCATACTAGATACCTTATTCAAAGTATGTGTTGGCTACTTCCAATTTGTTCAAAATACTCTTTTTAAGACTTCCTTTAAAGGTATTTAATTTTTATCTTAATATATCTACCATGTATTCACTCCCTTTTTCCAAATATTTTTATTGATGATTTATGTAACATGCCTGGAACTGTTTTAGACATTTGGAATATACCAATTAACAAATAATAGAAGCCTCCTCCCCTCCTGAAGTTTGGATAGCCAGAAAATCAAACAACAGAATAACAATAAAATTTTAAAAAAATACACTAAACAAGAGTGAATCCACTATATGGCATCAGAGTTTAATAAGTGCTACACAGAAAATGAAATCAGGTGATCTTTGAACTACTTTAACTTTAGGGGTCAGGGAAGGTCTCTCTAAACGAAGTGACAATTAAGCTGATAACTGAATGACAGTGACATTGAAGAGAAAAGCATTAAAGAGTCAACTGCCCTAGTGTTTGCTGTATAGATCCTTGAAGAAGTAGCTCTTATAAGATATAACCAAAGGCCTAGTGAAATTACCTATTTTTATTGCATAGTTTTAAACCTATTTTAGTAAATATCTGTACATCCACAATTTCATGTGCCATTTTAACTACAAAATTTTAGTAGCAGACATCAGAATCCACATTTTATGAGAGTTTTAAATAATAGAACCGAAAGCCCTCATAAATATAATTATGACTAAGGATGTATTTAGGGGAATTAGAAATGAAAAGAAAAGGTACACATTTGGAACAAATTACTCATAAAGGAAATAAAATGAATGTAGTACTGTTATATCAGGTCAAAGTAAAACAAAGGCAACACACAAGTTGTAATTTTGTAAAATCATGAAAAGCTGAGTTAATGGAAAACTAATACATGTTTTGGCTACGTTTAGACTTTTCTAAATTGCCCCTGTTTTCTTGGTTAGCGTGCTAGAGCTATCTGCATACACTACACATGCTGACAACTTCATGCACCCTTCACTTGAATTCTGTGGTTCCTGCTCATGCGTGTGCCAGTAGGCCTATGCCGTGATATACGGATTGGGCTATGCGATTTGATCATGTATTTCTCTATTCACCTGTGCACTACAGATGCGGGCCTAGGAGAGGACTTGGCTTCTATTTATACATGCTTGAGCGGAAACTGGGAAGCCCTTGGGGAAATTGAGGGTGAAAGAAAAATCTGCAGAGTTTCAAAAAAAGAAGCCAAAGAACAATGGGTAAAGCATCATGAGAAAAAGCAGATACCCGATAGACCAAAGGGCTCATGCGACACCCAGTATCAGGTGGGTGGGTCATGCTCTGCATGAGGGGTCTAGCCAAAGGATGATGGGTGTGGAAATCCAGTCCATATTTCAATGATATCTATATACCCCAAAACAGAGTTCCGCTTTCTAATTGGCATGGACATCCTTCTCCCCGCCCCAGCTTTATTGAGCTATGATTGACATAGATCATTGTGTAAGCTTAAGGTGTATAGATGTTGATTCGATATGCATACATAATGCCAAATGATTACCACAGTAAGGTTAGTTTCCACCTCCATCACCTTGTACAATGGGTATTTTGTGAGTGTGGTGAGAATTTAAGATCTATCCTCTTAGCGACTTCCAAACATATGATAGAGTATTATTAAACTAAAATCAGCATGCTGGATGTTAGGTCCCCAGATTTTATTCATGTTATAACTGGCACTTTGTAGTCTTTGACAAATATCTCCCAATTTGTCCACACCCTCAGCCCCTGGCAACCACCACCCTATTCTGTTTCTATGAGTTCTGCTTTTTTAGATTCCACATAAGGTGGTGCCAGGCGATATTTGTCTTTCTCTGTCTGACTTATTTGACTTAGCACAGTGCTCATGAGATCCATCTATGTCATCTCAAATGGCAGAATGCCCTTCTTTATTGTGGTTAAGTAATATTCCATTATATATATTTCCATATCACATCTTATTTATACATTCATTCGTAGATGGAATTTTAGGTTCCATATCTTGGCTATTATGAATAATGAATGTTTCAATGAACATGGGAGCCCAGATTTCTCTTCAATTTATGATTGACTGTCTCAACATATTTTCAAATGTCACTTTCGAAGACTTCTTTGACCCGTTGGTTGTTCAGGAGAATGTTGTTTCATTTTTGTATATTTGCGAGTTTTCCAGCTTTCCTCCTGTTATTAATTTCCAGTTACATACTACTGTGGTTCGACAATAGACCTGGCATGATTACAACCTTCTTAAATTTGCTGCAACTTTTTTAATGACCTATGATATGATCTATCCTAGAGATTGTTCTCTGTGTGCTTGGAAAGAATGTGTATTCCGATGCTGTTGAATTAGATGTTCTGTATATGATGCTGGGGTCCAGCTGGTCTGAAATACAGTTCCACTCCATTGTTGCCTTATTGATTTTCTGTCTGGATCATCTATCCTTTGTTCTATTTGCTTAATATATTTAAGTGCTCCAATGTTGGATGCATATATATCTGTGGTTAGTGTATCTTCTTGATAAATGGAACCCTTTATCATTATATAATGAACTTCTTTGCCTCTTATTACCATTTTTGGCTTAAAGTCTATTTTGCCTGATGTAAGTATAGCTACCTCTGTTTGTTTGGAGATTCCATGTATATGGAATATCTTTTTCCATCCTTTCACTTTAAGCTTATATGTGTCCTTAAACCTGAAGTTAATCTCTTGCAAGCGGCATATGTATTGTGTTTTTATTTGCCCACCTACTGTATACTATTTGATTCAAGAATTTATTTCAATTACATTCACAGTAATTATTGATAGGCAAGGATTTACTAATGCCATCTTATAGTTGTTTTCTGGCTCTTTTGTAGTTGCCTTGGGCCTTCCTTTCTTACTGCCTTCCTTTGTGAACTGGTGTTTTTATAGGAGTGTTTTGATTCCCTACCCCTTATCTTTTCTGAATTTACTATACTTTTGTGGTTACAATGAGGCTTACATAAAATATAATGCTAGCAGTTTATTTCATGTTTTAATGTCTAAATGGATCTGTTCTTATATATTCATTAACAAATTATTGTAGCTATAGATATTTTTAATGCTGTTGCCCTTTAACCTTTATACTATAGTTAAGGAGTTAACACACAACTATATTACATTATTAGAGTATTCTGAATTTGACTATATACTTACGTTTACCAGTGTTATATATTACATATGGGTTTGTGTTACTAATTAGCATCCTTTCATTTCAGCTTACAAAACTCTTTAGCATTTCTTCACCTGACCTTAGTCAAAAGGCCAAGACGTGATCTTTTCAGCATTTCTTGTAAGATGGGTGTGGTAGTGATGAGCATTCTTAGTTTTTTTGAGAGGGTGATCTGGGAAAGTCTCCATTTTACCCTCATTTCTGAAGGATAACTTTGCTGGATAGAGTATTCCTGATTGGCAATATTTTTTTTCAGCACTTCAAATATATCATCTTTTTCCTGGACTATGAAGATTCTGCTGAGAAATCCACTGATAGTCTTATGGGGTTTCTGTTTAAGTTATAAGATCTTTTCTCTTTCTGTTTTTAAGATTCTCTATTTGTCTTTGATTTTTGACAGTTTTATTATCATCTGTGTTAGAGAGGATTCTTTTTCTCTTTGTTCTTCTCTGACTGGATAATTTTAAAGTTCCTAACTCACAGATTATTTCTTCTGATCGATCCATTCTGCTGTTGATTGCATTATCGCATTTCACATTTCTTTCACTGTATTTTTCAGCTCCAGAATTTTTGTTTGGTTCTTTTTTAAGCAAATGATTTTCTCATTGTTAAATTTCTCATTTTCTTTGAGTACTGTTTTTTCTTAAATTTTGTTGAATTGTCTTTCTATGCTTTCTTGTAGTTCATTGAGTTTCCTTACAACACTTGTTTTGAATCCTTTATCAGGTAAATAGGAGATCTCTATGTCTTTGTAATCAGGTAATGGAAGATTATTGGGATCCTTTGGTGGTGTCATTCTGTTTGATTTTTCATGTTCTTGAAGTCTTGCTTTCCTGACTTCCCATTTGAAGTAGCATTCATCTCTTTCAGCCTTCACTAACTGTCTTAGGTTGAGAAATACCTTCTAGGGAAATATTCCAGCCCTGCTAAGGGTTCTGAGGCTTTTTTAGATATTCTATATATACACCTGCTCCATGCTTCTTGTGTCCTCTTGTGGTAGAATTCTTAACCTTATTATCTTCTCTTGATCCTGCAAGACGCCAGGGCCCAAGTGCTGACAGTCTCCTTTTTATTTTCTCAAAGACGGTGCTAAAGCTCAAGCCTGTGGTCTCTCCTTGGCCCTCAGGTTCAGGCCAACTTTCTGCATGTGTTCACTAGCTGTCTGCCAAAGCTTGTTCTTGCTCATGCCACCTAGAAGTGTATACAGGGAGCTGAACCATGTGTGTGTGGGGGGAGGTATGTGGTATTCTGGGGGTGCCTATGCACCAGGAGGGGGGTGTTCGTGGATGAGGCCTTTCCAGCAGTTCATGGACAATCTTCTTGATGGAGTCGGTGACAGAGTCTGATCCTTATCCCATTAATACCCTCCAATAATCTTATCTGCTGCTTTCTTAGCCTCTTCCTGTCACCCCCCACCCCCAACCAGTCGTGCAATACTTGATTCAACACTGTGCAAGGGGCAAGAGACCAATGAGTCTCTTTGGCAGCACTCTGCACAAAAGGGGGAGCCAGGCACTCACGTGCTCTTACTTTCTACCACGGCAGAAATCACATGCTGAGATCTTTTCTGGCCAAGTTGTGTCATCCTGGGGGAGAAATGATGAAGCTGAAGTCGAACTGTTCCTCTTACATTTTCCAGTGTGTCTAAAGACATATTTTTTGTTCTAGTGGGATGCTGGAACTTCTGTATAAACCTTTCACAAATGCTCTCTCTCCCATAGGTGACTGTCTAAGATAGTGTTTTCTACAGGATCCAGATCATAGCTGAGAGAGGCTAGAGCCAGTTCCTGGGCCACTATAAGGTCCGCAGCTGGGACCAAGATCTCTCTGCCCATTGCCTAACACCTGGGTGGGCAAGACTCCTCCCAGGTCCATTGGCGTATGTTGCTGGTCCCACAGTTCTCACAAAAACACTTCCATCTGTGGATGGATGCCAGTTGTTGCTGAGCACAGGACAAGAACAAGGGACATCTTATTCAACCATAACGTGAATTTCACTCCATCTCTTGCCCTTGTTAATGACATTGGTGCCATTGGCTGGAGTGAACCACTAGTCTGGATAGATTAGATGTTATCCTTCTGACATCATGTTGGGGTGATCTTGAGCATTCTGGTGTTAAACTACCACACGCTAGATTATTTGACATATCTAAAGAGAGGTGTAACAGCCAGGTCGAGAATGGTTTTAGTGTAACTCAGCTCTGTCTTTTCAGAGTCCTCAGCACAGGACTAAGGCGGCTGCAGATGGCTTGCATCATATTAATTAATGTGTTTCTGTGAGGACATGCAATGTGCATTCATCTTCTTTTCTATTCTCTTTTTCTTCATGAACAACAAACACTTGTGCACATCTAATCCATTCAATACATTTATGAATCCCTTTTGATTGAATCATTTGACCTAGCAAGACGGAATGTTCTCAGGCCAATTCAAAAAGCTAAACGTGAAAGGAAGTATATGAAGGAAAGAAGGTTGGTAGAGGCAATTTACCGTTGTTTATGATATGAATACTGACACCAACACTCTACGGAACAATTGCTTAAAGTTAGAGAGGTAAAGCTAAACATGCATACATTAAAATGTGCTCTATTGCCTGTTATCAATAAAACAAAGACACAGGCCATATGTGAGCCACATGGAAAAAGCAATGAGAGTTATAAGAGCAGAAAACTGCTCAGAACAGGTTCCTGAGTATTAAGACAGGTAGGATTCATCGATGACACTGGCGTCTGCAAAACAACAGGCCTAATTACTGTGCACAGTCTAGCCTCTCACTACTCGAAATGTCATCGTCACCTAGGAGCTTTTGGGAAATGTAGAATTTCTGCCTTAATTCCAGACTCACTGAATTGAAATTTGCAATTTAATAAGATCCCCAAGGGGCTCATATGTACATTAAATTTTGCGGAGAACAGCTTTGGAAATCCTGAACTGTCATAATAGATACCCTCTTTTGTACAATTCAAAGGCTGTTCCTTTTTCACAGGTTCCCCCCTCCTCCCGTCTGTCTCCTTAGCACATTTTCACTCGTCCTCTTGAACAAATGAAAAGCTAAGTCTCCACCATATCTGAGGCCTTCTGGTCACATATTCATTTTTAGAGAAGAGCTTCATATCACTCCTAGATATATCTCAACCATTCAAGAAAATGCAATACCTGACACCATAAAATTGGAACTCCATATTTTTCCAGCATTTGAGAACTCTCAAAGTACCTAGTTGCACATTCATTTGTTCATCCCAACAATGGTCCAAGGAGTATAAAGAGGTTATTGTTTTCCCTTTTATGTATTTTTAGATGAGGAAATAGAATAAAAAAGGCATCATGTCATGCTGAATGAGTTTAGTGCCATTTGACAAGAACAGACATAGGAGTCAGAGGAAATAAATTATAAGGATTAATTTTCAAAAGGCTTTAAGGTAGAAAGCAGATTTACCGATATGTTTGTTCACTTGTTTATTGTGTGCCTGTTTTTCTCCATAGAAAGTAGGATGCAGAGAGACATGTGTCTTCCCTATCCTTAGCTAGGACAGTGCTGTTACAAGGGAGGTGTTCAATAAATATTTGAAATGAATGGGTCAGTGTAATATTCCCTGCTCCAACCCACAGCAATAGAAATAAATATCTATACTCTCTATTTGGTGTCATTAGAACAAATACAATTTATTTCTATATTACTACCCATTAGTTATAGCTTTATTATTGTAGCATGATTAGGAGACCTTATTTCTCTCTTCGAAGTTTAACTTCTTTCTGTGTGGTACTGAATATGTCACTATAACTCTAAAGAAATGTATCTGCCAGAAAAATAGCATCTTAGGAGTTTATGGCTTCAGCGCTAAAGTGTAGCACATGAAAGTCACTGACATGCCATTTTTCACAGTGGCCGCCTGCATGCCATACTTTCCAGGATAAATTGCAAAATTAATCCAGGTGGAAGCACATACATACTTGCCTAAGTTTACTGAAGCTTTTGCCCATCATAATTCAGTTCAGTAACTCTGTACTGAGTTCAAGAGGCTTTCTATCATTTTTGGAGTGAAATTTCATACTCTAAACACATGAGCTTCCAAAATATGTCAGTGGGGAACAAAAGGACTTCAAAAACACTGGCTAAAATAGCACTGAAAATGTCACCATATTTAGGAATGTAGTATTTTTTTCCCCACTAGCACCTCCTAAATTATTCCACTTTTCCCCCCAATATATCATAGGAAACAAGATATATCAAAGGATATTCACTGGAGTTAAATAAGGAGAACTGACCATTTTAAGTTTGGCATCAGATAAAAAGCAGTATGCTGAGGATACCAAGTGTATCTTTCTACTGTAAACACAAATACATAGTATTATTTGCCTAAGACATGGAGTCTCCTACACTTTAAGACATAGCCAATATTTTTCTTTGATCAGAACTGATGGTTTAAAATGACTATTTGAAATACTTTACCAAGATGGCCATGAGTCAGTAATTATTGTACCTGGGTGATGGGTGCATGAGGGTTCATTGTACTATTTCATTGATCTACCTTTGCATGTTTGAACATTTTCATAATAAAAATCATGATGCATTATTAAGAAAAAGTAAAATTATATTAATGTCTAAAAATGGGGAATTACACTTATCCATATGATAATCTTCTATGCAGCTTTAAAAATTAATGCCACAAATATGTGCTTATTAATGAGTAATGTTTATTCTATGTCCTTGAGTGAAGAGAGCATGTTTCAAAATGCCACATATCCTGTGATTTGTTTTTATCTTTATAAATGTAATTATTGCATTGAATAGACACTACTGACGTCATGCATACTTTGTATGAGGCACACTCTATGTTCTTTAGAAAAGTTAAGTAATTAAACAACTGCATAACAACCCTATGCGTGGTAGATACCAGTGTCATACGCATCTGTATAATAAGGCACAGAGATTTTAGCAAAGTTGGCGAAGGTCATACAGCTAGTAAGGGGTGGTAGTGGAGGGGATGCTGGGACTTAAATAGTTTGGCTGTAGAGTCTTGGTCTTCAATTATTATGTGATGCTCCCCTGCTAATCACATTGGTGCAATCAGACATAGTTAACTATATTGCAAAGACAAATGCCTTAACATTTGTATTCCACATTTAACAGTTATTTTTTTTATTAATTTTTTTGTTTAATTACAGTTATTTGCAGCCTCTCCCCTCCCCCCTTCCTTCCCCTCCTGTCCCACCCCCCCAGCCTCCCTCCTCCCCCTTAGTTCTGTCCATGTGTCCTCTACAGTGATTCCTGAAAACTCTTCTCCCCATTGCACATTTAACAGTTATTAATGATGAGTAGAAGAATACTTTTGTTCTAAGTTTTGTTTATGTTTATTTGTTACTTTTCCATATCAATCTTGTATTTCTAGTATGATAGTGAAAATTGAAATGTTTGAAATATAGAAAATGAGTATAAGACAAGTCCTTGGCTAACTTTTTAAAGGCAAAGTGTGTACATATGAAGGCATTTTCCCATCCTTCTCTTCTTGGTAATCCCTGTGTCCTAGGAGACCATGGCATCCTTGAGTCGATTTGCTTGACACTATTAGAGGACAAGATATGATAGAATAATTCATAAATATGCTTTGATTCAATGATCTCTTGTCATGGAAAACCACCCCAAGATTTCCTGACTTAAAAACATCTCATTTTATTTTGCTCACAATTTTGTGGGTCAAGATTTCCGGAAGGGCTCGCCTGGGTTGTTGGTACCTGATCTGCACTGTCACCTGGAGCAGCTACGGAGGGATTTACTATAAGGCCATCTCTTCACACGCCCTGGTGTTCCTTGGCCTCTCTCCATGTGGTGTCTCATCTCCCCGGACCTTACCAGGTGGTGGGGCTTCTCACATCAGGGCAGTTGTACTTCTTAAATGGAAGTTGACTTCCAGGAAGCAGGAAGCAGGAGCTAGCAGGTCAATGAACTGCTATGCCCAGAAAGCACCAGTTCCTTTCCCCTTTGAAGAGTGGGGTGGGGATTGGAATGAGATATTGTATCTTTCCAAAGGCCTCCCAGGAATCTCCCAGACTTCCTCTTGGAAGAAGGCTTTGCAGGGCTGGTTAGGCCTTGGGTAGATTCTCCAGATTGGCAACTGTATATCTTCTAATCATGTAACTATTATTAGCTCACTGAGCACAGAATGGCTTCTTAAAAAAAATATTGTTCAATTACATTTGTCCCCATTTTTCCGCCATGGATTTCAAATGTGGGTCTTTGCCAAAATTCTTGGAGCGGCCTTTCTGTGAGAAGGGATGCCTGGATTGCTAGTGCCTTGAATTATTATATGTTCCTGCTTTTTTGAAATGATTGAAGGTTTTTTGGACTATGTGAATAATTTCTGAAGGAAGTTCAGTGCTTAATTTATCACACTGATGCAGTTAATGCAAAAGGCTTTGGCATATGCATCCCATTTATCAATATATCTTCTCTACTAAGCTGCAAGAGTTATCATTAATTGACAAATGACTATCATTTTATCTAGTCATTAAAGATATATTTATGTTAGCCAAGTGAAGCAGAGAATGTAAAAAAACACACACATTATTAGCTGATTCCTGAATATTTTAGTTTGTTATATATCATCAAATATCTAATAATTCAACATCAACAAAGAATTTGAAAGTTAATCATGTATAAAATAGATTGAGTCACTAAGTATAATTTGTTTTGAGGACGTTTGCTTTTGGAACAAAGAAAATATGGCTAAGAAAGCCATTGGACCAAGTACATTTTTAAAGATTAAAAATGGTGTTTTCATTCAGTCATAAAATGGTACTATGAAATTATATTTAATAGCAAACTATTATGTTAATAACATTAGCTATTACATTGTGTTTAAAAATCAACTAGTAAGATAGTAAGATTTCAGCCCTGACTGGCTAGTTCAGTTGGTTAAAACATTGTACTGATGCACTAAGTTTGCGGGTTCAATCCCTGTCAGGACTCACACAAGAAGCAACTGATGAATGCATAATTAAGTGGAACAACAAATCGATGTCTCTCTCTCTCTCTGTCTTTCTTCTCCTTCTCTTTAAAATCAATAAATAAAAATTTTAAAAATACAGTAAGATTTCATTAGAGGAAAAAAGGAAATAAAGAAGACAATATACATCAAACTGTTAATAGATATTGCATTAAAATGAGATTGCAACTTCTTTTTTAGAGTTTACTTCTTTTTGCTTACTATTATACCTAAAATATGGGTCACCTTTATTACAAATATTCCACAGCACCCTGAAAAATTACAGTTCTGAAAATGTTGAAATTTTAATTATACATATTATTATGCTTCAAATCAAATGTATCATAAACAAAAGTGCTGACATAAATTTTATATTGATATAATGAGATAAAGTTTGCTTTTCCTTTTCAAACTTTTTTTCTTTTTTTTTAAGATTTTATGTATTTATTTTTTTACAGAGAGGAGAAGGGAGGGAGAAAAAGTGGGAGAAACACCAATGTATGGTTGTTTCTCACATGGCCCCTACTGGGGGCCTAGCCCACAACCCAGGCATGTGCCCCGACTGGGAATTGAACCAGGACCCTTTGTTTCCCAGCCCACACTCAATCCACTGAGCTACACCAGCCAGGGCTCAAACTTTTTTATTTTTAATAACAACACAAATAGAAGGATATTAGAAGAGGAAGAGTAGACTATACCAGATCGGCATGTTCCTTTGGTCATAGGTGATGTTGTAGATTCAGATTATATTTTTCCCATATACGGGTGTATTTACACATAGACATACATGCACATATAGTCATATTTCAATTAGCATTTTGGTAAAGCATCTAGTTTATTATCACCCCAAATAAATATTGGGACCAAGAGGACTAAATGGAGTTTCAAAGTCACAAGGAAGGGGGATAAGAAATGAAGCAATTGCATTTGGACAAGAAAAGGTCACTAAACATTTGCTAGTGATCAAGAAAGACTGGGAGGGCGAGGAAGGATGCATTTCCACCAAGTGGTTGGCTTGAAACCAAAGTAAAGGGAGGTAAGAGGTGAGTCGGATAAAACCTATAGAACAAACAATAAAACTACTTTAAGAATTTGAGTAGAGAGTTGGGTAAATGGACAACAGTGGAAACCATGAATGCCTGAAAGTAGATGTGAGGGAAGTAACAAGGCAAAAATGAAAGTGTTATAGAGGAGCAGAGCAAAACATGGGCTTGGGGTGGGGATTGGTCTATACACATGATATTCACAGCTTGCTTTTTAAAGCAAAAATAAAAAAACATATTCTAGGGATATTTCTGTAATAGTACACAGAGATCTGTTCCATTCTTTCAAATATCAGTGTGCAATATTCTGTAGAATAAATAAGAATTTATTATTTAAACATTTATCTATCAGGAGTGTTCAACCCACGGCTCACGGCCTGCAGGCAGCCCAGGATGACTATGAATGCAGCCCAACACAAAATCATAAATTTACTTAAAAGCTTTTATTTGCTCATCAGTTTTCATTAGTGTTTGTGTATTGAATATGTGGCCCAAGACAACTCTTCTTCTTCCAGTGTGGCCCAGAGACGCCCAAAGGTTAGACACTCCTGATAGATTGTTGACAATTTTACCTACTGAAAGCAACGCTGTAATGGCTTTGTTCATTAACCTTCCACCTTCTGTGTATTTTGTTTTCTTAGGAATTTAGAAGTGAAATAATTGGGCCAACGATTACATGCATTTTAAACAGGCATAGTGTCAAATAATTCTCTGACAAGGTTGTGAAATTTGACCCTCTTACACATTTTGCAACATTTGTGATGCTGAATATTTCTTTGCTCACTTAAAAGACAAGACATGCTAAGGGCTGACACTAGGAATACATTACATGAGGGGAAAAATCTCCTGTCCTCCAATCTTATAGTCTATAGTCTACAGAGGAAGCAGAGAAAAAACAAATTAACAATTTAAATATATAACGACAGGTAGGATGCAGCAAAATAATGCAAGGAAAGACAGAGACTGACAGAGCTAAGGACACAAGATACTGTCTTAGGCAGAAAGAGTCACTATAGAGTGTTAGCTAATATTGTGTCTTGTTTTTTTTCCTCTAGTCAAATCTACAGTGTCTACAGATAAGAAGGGCTAGTTAAGTTCCACCTTACAAAGCTGGAGCTTTGAAGATGGAGTTTGTTTATGAGAATGCAGAGACGAGGGGCAGAAAGTAAACACGCCACACAGCTGATTACACAAAGAACATTAGCTTTCTTTATTCTGGCCCTCGAAATTTTACAACCTGACTTTGTCCACTGTTGGAAGAGACGGTAACAGTAGCCATAATAGTCATAAGAGCAAACCTACGTTGAGCACTTGTTATGCCAGACACTAGGCCAAGCATGCCTCGAACATTGCTTCATCCAGTTTTCATAAGACATCCTAGGAGACCAGCCCTATTTTCCCCACTGTACAAATGACGTCCTAGATTCAGTCAAAGTGTAGCTGGTCTGTACAACGTAGAGTCCATATTGTGTATTAGTGAAACGCATGAGTAAAAAGTAAATGAGTCAATATATTTAAAGTGCCTAGAACAATGTGTGGCATATAGAAGGTGCTATATATATGAAAACTATTATCATAGTCATCGGCTTGCTTTTGTAACAAGTGTGTTTGAATGCCTGCTATATGGCAGGCACTGTGTTCAGTTCAGGATGTGATTTAATTCAGCCCTTGGCATCTCAGGACTTACCACGGAACTGTGAGAAATCAGTTATCGTGAAGATATCAAATGTTTTGAATACAATGATTATTCTGGGCCTGTTTCTCATTGTTGGGGTGTGAAACTTTGAATTCCTTACTTCACTCATCTAATGATCTCATGAGTATTGGTGCATATGGTAACCGGTACTTCGCCAGGCCCTATAGAGAACAGATGAATAAGACTTACCTACAACAAACCGATGTAAACACATTGGCAGTAATGTAACATCGTGTGTTAATAGAGGTATTTATTTATGATAGAAATGCAGAGAGAAAAACGCACAGTTACCTTATAAAAGATGCTATTCACAAATCACCCTTACCTATTACCACTAACAATTGAAATTTCTGACCTGCATGTCGTTTTTTCCTTTGTTGTGAGCTAAACTTTCCCTTGATGTGAATTTCAACAACATGGCTTTCTTGTATCCTGTTATGCTCAATAGCTTAATAAGCAGGGAACCACAGAACCTGTGGCTTCCTTGAGAAATCTTGCTCTGTCTCTGACCCTCATTCAGGTTGATGGCTAATCCATCCAGATCAGGTAATGGCCTCAGTGTCTGCTTTTATGTTTTACTCTTTCTTGCCTGCTACACTATGCCCTTATGAGTCCTAAAGTGCTTCCGTATTTTAGTGTAGCAACTCTAAAATCCAACCCTTAATTTTCTTTTATTTTAATGAGACTAAAATAGAGTCACCCTAAGTCTCCCAAAGAAAAATCTGATATGTAGGCATCCATCATCAAATGTATACCAAAGGAAACTCTTAAAAGAAACTAGGTAAAACAACACTTCAGAATGTGTGATAAATTATTACATAAAACATGTAACTAGGGATAGGAACATAACACATTGGTATCAGAAACAGACATTTTCCCTTTATCATCATGTTAATTGAAAGACCAATGAAGACTATATCCATATGTTGTAAAAACTCACATAAAACTTGCTGTAAGACACATTTCAAAATAGTGTCGACCTTTGAATAAAAATATACATATTTTATGATTTCCAGCATTTCAGTTCAGAGAGAACACTAATGATATTAAATTATTTGGCGATTTGCTATTGTGTTAAATGGAAGGATTCTAGTAAGAGAAATTATTTTTGCCATGCCTTATCTACAGGCTCAGAGACGAGGCTAGGGCAAATCTAATTGCATTCACAGTGAAGTGAGAGGAGAGTGGTGCAGAGGGGAAACTTTCATTAAAACAATTATTCCTATCTTTGTACACGAATCCATACGTAGATGCTAAAAAGCAGAAGTACCTCAAGTTCTAAAATGTATCCTGACTCTCTTGGAGTACTAATGAACATCCTGCACCCTTGTCTCAAGTAAGCATATATTCAAAGGATTTGTCCTGATGACAAATAGATACTCAGATTAAATTTGAAGTGCAATATTTTTCCAGACCCGAAGTGCAGTACAAACAGCCACTGGTAAAATAAGCATAAACAACTCAATGTAAAATGATAGAAGCAACTTTTTATTGAGCAACTTCCCTGGGCCAAGTCATGAGGATAAAAAGGTGACTAAGAGAGAAACCTTCTCTTCACGAAGCATATAGTCATATAGAAAAGTAAAACATCACTCAAGGTGGTGAGATACTTCTTAACAAAGATTACTACCCCCACTAATCCTTCTGCTCCTTTCCCTTCCTTCTACTACTACGAGGTAACACTTCTGGGGTATTAACTCATTGAACTCTTAAAATAACCCAGCAACGTGAATATTCTTAGTTTAACAGGCAATTGAATCCAGGTTGCACGCTATAAGAATGGAGGTGTGCGGGAGCTGGGATTCCAACTTTGACATTCTGGCTGCAGTTTTCACTTTCACCTTCAATTGTGTTTCTGAAGACCCATTTGTATATGTCTCTGGGAAAGTAAAAATGTACACATACCTATACATATATTAGCCATTAACCATGTGTTTGAAATTCCAGATGACTGAAAAAATGGGCTTGCTATTCTTAGCAACCACCTTTAACATAATAACCAGTCCGCATTGTGAATATCTAACAAAGAAGAAACTTTCAATCAACTTCTCTGTGTTGGGAACAGAGTACCTGAGAAAATAATATTTCCTCTTTGAAATCTGCCCTCAAGCAAAGGACACAGAGAAGTGAAAGGATTTCAAGTTGATGCAGTAGTGCTAGAGGGAATGAGTTGTTAAAAAATCAGAAAAAAAGTAACTTGGTATAATGAATAGTAAGGGTCTTGATTTGTCAAAATAACAATAGTTTAGTAATGTCTAGATTTAAAAAATATTGATTCAGATCCTATTATATGCTAAAAGGAATCTGCAGTACAGAGGGTAAGACAAACCATTCAGGTGAAATAGGCATTACTAGGAAAAAAAGCATGTAGGGAATGTACATTTACAAAGCAAGATAAAGACTTTAGGGATTTCATTCTTTGATAGATTCATTGATTTATAATCCACCAGACCCATCCTAGGGGATGAGAGAATTCTTCACTGAGTAAGTGATCTTGACCTGAAATCTGAATGATGTACAGAAATAAGCCACCCTCCCAAAAAAATGGTTTGGGGTGGAGAAGTTGACATAAAGAGTGTTTCCGATCAAGGAAATATCTTCCAGAAAGTGTTCCAGGAAGGTGGGACTACGGTGGCCCATTTAAAAGAAGCCTTGTATGGATGACAAGGACAGAGGCTACGAAAGCATAGAGTGTGTATGTTGCTGGGGAGGTGGGAATGGGACTAACCAGATATTGCAGGTTGAATTTTGTACCCCTCAATTCATATGTTGACTTCCTGACCCCAGTACCTCCAAATATGACCTTCTTTGGAAAGGAGATCACTGCTTTCCAAGCAGTGGAAACTTGGTGGTGTGATTAGTTAAGATGAAGTGGGGTGGGCCCCTAATCCCATAGGACTGATGTCCTTATCAAAAGGGAAGCTTTGGACACGGGGATATACATAGAAGGCAGATGATGTGAAGAGATACAGCAAGAAATTAGCCACCTACCAGCCAAGGATAGAGACCTTTAACACGTCCTTCCCTTGTGGCCCTAACAAGTAATCCTACCAGCACCTTGCTTTCAGACTTCTGGCCTACAGAGCTATCAACAAATACATCTCTGTTTTTTAAGCCATTTGGGGGTATTTTGTGACAGCATGCAGCACTGGGAAACTAAAACAGCAGGCCAGGGTGTAGATTTTACTCTTTATATTTAAAGCAGAGGGAAGCCTTGTGTGTATGTGTGTGTGTCTGTCTCCCCATCTCTTGGAGAGTTTGTCATATGGTCAGAGCTACATTTTGAAAAGATAAGTGTGATAAGCAGTTTGGAGGACACTGAGTGAATTCAGTGAGTCATGGTAAGGGTTTGTTTCAGGGTGGTGATGATAGAGGAGAGCTGAGGAATTTGAGAAGTCCTTATGAAGAGAAGAATTAGAAATGGGAAATGAGGCAGAGGAAAAATAGTGAACATTTAAAGTTCTTATTTCATGTCAGGCATAATTCTAAAATCTTTACTGTATTTAAACTTATGAGCCCTGGCTGGTATGACTCAGTAGATTCAGCACTGGCCTGTGAACCAAAGGGTTGCCGGTTTGATTCCCAGTCAGGGCACATGCATGGGTTATGGGCCAGGTCCCCAGTGGGGGGGGCGCACCAGAGGCCACCACACATTGATGCTTCTCCCTCTTTTTCCCCCTCCTTTCCCCTCTCTCTAAAAATAAATAAATAAAATCTTTAAAAAAATAAACTTATGGAGTCATTCAACAACTCTGGGGGAGTACTCGTTTTACTGAGGAGGTAATAGGCATAGGAAGTTTGTGACTTCTCCAAGTTCATAGAGATAGTGTGGGTAGACCTTGAATCTAAACCCAGCCAGCCATTCCCCAGAGCTGTTAGCTACTTCACTATGATCCTTAAAGAAGATTCTTTACTTTGGGCCTTGCCAAGCTGGGTTACTAATAAAAGTCATTCACTAAGAAAATAAAAATCAGGGACATAAGATTGTGGTGGAATAAGTAAAAGTTACACTCACCTCTTCCCAAGACCAAACTGGAATTATAACTAAAATATAGAACAATCAACCTGAATAACCAAATGAAGACTAGCTCAACAGAAGTCTTATAACCAAGACTTTACAGAAGAAGCCACATCAAGGCTGGTAGGGAGGCAGAGACAAGAATAGGGCTGGCCCCACACCCACATGCTGCAGTGGAGAATCCAGATGGATATCTCAGGGGTGGGGATTCCCCCTGAGACTCTGGGGTCTTATCTGCAAGCCAGACTCCCCAGCCCAGAGCACCAGCCCCAGGAAGAGGAGGCCATGTGACATTTGGCTATGAAAATTACCAGGAAGCCCTGGCTGGTGTAGCTCAGTGGATTGAGCGCGGGCTGGGAACCAGAGGGTCCCGGTTCAATTCCCAGTCAGGGCACATACCTGGGTTGCGGGCCAGGTCCCCATGAGGGCCATGTGAGAGGCAACCATACATTGCTCTTTCTCTCCCTCTCTTTCTCCCTTCATTCCCCTCTCTCTAAAAATAAATAAAAATAAAATCTTAAAAAAAATTACCAGGGCTTCTCTCTTTCATTAAGGGCCTCTTAAAGGGCCACTGCACAGAATTTCATTCTCAGTCACTCACCTTGGGCTGTGGTGAAGAAAGTGTGGCTCAGAGCGGACAAGAGTTGTGTGAGGAGACACTGGCACTTTTGTCTCTGGGGAGAGAGCAGAAGGAATGGCCACCAGGGTCTCTGTGCTGATGCCCTCTCCCACAGGACCCACAGATGCCATTTTTCTTGGGTTGAACGCTCCCCTCCTTAAGGTATTAGCCTGGAGGAATGAAGGTGCCTTACCCGCTGCATTCCCTGTCTCCCTGTCTTGCAGAGCTCACTTCCTGCAGAAGAGTCAGCTGTTCAGACCCAAGCTGTAGAGGTCTAAGTAGACCCAGGGGACGTCAGAGACTAAGTTTTGTGGCTCTAGGGTGGCAACCATTCCCCTTAAACCTGACTGGCACCACTCCCTCACAGGAGATCCACTAATGCCACATTCCCAACTTCCAGCAACCGCACCCTGCTGAACTCTGGCTTTCTAGAAGGTGTGGGCAGAATTCAGGAAAGGCTGAGCTGTGCGTCTCTAGGACAGGGGCCATTTTTCCCTTGCACGCCCTCCCTTCACACAGCCAACCTTCGTCTGTTTATGGCTGATAAACTCTGCTGGCCTTCCCCCCAGTACCTCCTGGAAACCCACCCTACCTCAAAGGTCTGCAGGCACCTGGCAGGTGGCGGCTGGCACAGGTGCACCCTGGAACTTCTGCTGAGTGGCCTCAGACCCAGCACTGCCAACAAGTTTGAATCTGTTGGCAAGTTTGAATCTGTCTACTAATCAGGTGAAGCTCATTCACTGGCCCCTACCTGGTCACTCACTGACAACCTACCACATGCACCTCACATGCCACCAAAGGCTCTATAAGTCACTGAGCCGAATAGGCAGTGGCGGGCACAGGCAGGAAGAGGCAGATCTCAAGGTGCTTTGGGACTTCTGATGACCATAAAAAAGAATTATACCTTACCATTTGCAATAGCATGGATGGACTTAGACAGTATTATGCTGAGTGGAAAAGTCAATAGCCAATAGCATATGATTTCACTTATAGTGTAATGTGAAGAATGACATTAATGAACAAACGATATTGAAAGAGACTCAGACACACAAAGCAGACTGGGTGTTGCGAGAGGAGAAGGGGTTTGGGGATGGTTGAAGGAGCTGAAGAGACTGAGGAGTACAGATCGGCAGTTACCAAGCAGTCACGGGGATGTAGAGTAAAACATAGGGAATACAGTTAATAATGTAATAACGATGTACGGGTCCCGGTGGGTAAAAGATGTATTGAGGAGAACATTATGTAAAGTATACCACTGTAGAGTCACTGATATGTACCCCTAAAATCAGTACAAAACAAAGTTGAAAGAAAAGTGTAAAAAAATAAATTCTCCATGCCTCTCTTTCCTCAACTGCTGAAGGGAGATAATACTGGAACCTAGCTGACACTTGAGTTGGAAAAATTAAATGACATCATTCACACAGATGTTTAGATCAGTGCACAGCACGGGGTATGCACTCCCTAAATGTTAACACCGCTGCTGGCATCATTCTTCACTCTTTACTTTAACGGGGCATCCCTTAGACTATCTGCTTTCTCATTACAGAAGTACTAGGTGCCTACCATTTCCCAGGCACTGTCTTAAACCCTGGATTACCAAAGACACTCTCTGAAACATCAGTGAAAAAATAACTAGTTTGCATGGAGCTCAGATCAGATTAGGTGTCTGATGGATGCCCGAGTCACTGGCTTGGAGGACATGCCCAGGCCAGTGAGCTGCTTACGTCCCAGTGGTTGTTCTTTTTTTTTTTTTTTTTTAAGATTTTTATTTATTATTTTCAGAGAGAGGGGAAGGGAGGGAGGCAGAGAGGGAGAAAAACAGCAATGTATGGTTGCTCCTCATATGGCCCTCACTGGGGACCTGGCCTGCAACCCAGGCATGTGCCCTGACTGGGAATCGAACCAGGACCCTTTGGTTCCCAGCCCACGCTCAATCCACTGAGCTACACCAGCCAGGGCCCCAGTGATCGTTTTTATCTCCAAGAGTAAACCCATAGGCTGGCTGCAATTGCTTATGCGATGCATTAGCAGTCTCTGGCCAGCTCGGCTGCTTATTTGTCTGCTTTATCAGCACACACGCTTCTTCTACTTTGGACCCTCTGTCTGTGCCACACTCTATCCCTCACCACAGAATCAGCACACCAGCCTACTCCGGTATGGGGGGATAAGTCACCTGGACATGCGAGGCAAGGCCACCTCACTCACTGACACCAGGGCCTTGGTTACTACCATTGACAAGATTCTTCATTACTTCTCCCTGCCTGTCAGTACTAAGCAAAGACAAAGGCGACAAGGAGCCTTCAGGGGAAGAAAATGATCCTTGGGGCCTTGGGAAATAAGACCAGGCTTCCATGCTGGAGAAGGAAAGGTGAAATAGGAGGCTGAGCCTCACCCAGGGATGGGAGCATTTAAGTCCCCTACTGCAGCGTGCCTCACCATGAGGCCCTGACAGGCTAGTGAGCAAAAGCCTTTAGGCACGGGACTGATTGGACCTCAGGTTGTTGTAAGGCCAGGTGGAGCCTAGTGTGGCCAGAGCCCACTGGTTGTCCTCCTCTGGCTTCAACCAACCTTTTCCACTTCTCCAAATTCACTGCACAACGAATGTCATTTTCTCTGTGTGCAGCGAACAGAGTGACATCAGACGGTACTGCTTTATGGAACCTACCGGGCCTCCCCTCCCCCACCCTTACCAGCATTCCATTCTTGTTGCCAGGCAGCGTCTGTCTACATCAGAACATTCTGCAAGGTTCTGTGTAGTCAGTACGGGCAGTCAGAGTGAGCTGCACTGCCCTGTGGAGCCATGGATATCCTGGTGGTTGGAATAAACATGACTTTCCAGCTGATGCTGGGCCGAATGTTTAGTGCTGCGGGGGCATTTGTCAAATACGTGAGTGAAGCTCCGCAGAGGTTTTTTGAGGATGTCCTGCTCTGTGTTGTTATTCTACTTGTTTTTATGTTACGAAGAAGATTCATTGTCAGGAAGATACAACAGGCAGTCAATAGATTGGCTGCCCAGCTGGAAGTATTTGGTGAATTCATGCAGATTAGACCAACCCAGGCCTGTGAAGTCTCCGTGTCACCTCCGGAAGAAGCCAGGCCTCTGAAGTTACAGGCTCTGTGTTTGGCCATACTTCTTGAAAATATCAACAGGTTCTACCCTTTGCTGGAGGACGTTTTCAAAGATGAACAAAATGATGAGCTCCCTGAACTTTCATTTGACAGAGTGATGATGGCTTGTGCTGAAGTACAGAAGCGCTTATTCAAAGAATCATCAGACTCCCTCCAAGTCCAAGGTGCTGAGACTGAAAACATCTTAGAAGCCTCTGAGAATGTAAACCAAGTTGACAAGGAAATGCCAGATGCTTTGGTCGAAATGGCTTATCCTGAGGAAAACATACAACTGCTTTTCCAAGAAGCTGCAAAATGGACTGAAGGAGCCCAGCAAATGGGAGAACCGGAGCAAGAAGCATGCATGAAAATGGAAATTCATGAGTGAATTTGATGTGGTGTAATAAAGAGCCAATAAAGAGCTCTGCTATGTGCAATATCTGGTCTCTTTCTCAGTCTTTACTGAATGCCATTTCTCTTGAGTATGGGCAGGGAGTGGGGGGCAAAGAAGGAGGAAGGGAGGGAGGAAAGGAGAAAGAAAGAGGGAGAGTGGGAGGGAGCAGGGGAGGATGAAAGGAGAGGGAGGGAGGGAGGGAGAAAAAAGAGAGGGGAGGGAGGTGGGAAGGAAGGAGAGAGGGAGGAGTCAGGGAGGGAGGGGTTCAGGAAATGGAGGTAAGGAGGAAGGAAGGAAGAAGGAGGGATAGAGGGAGGGAGGGAGGGAGGAGGGATGAAAGTAAGGATAAGGAGGAGGAAGGAAGGAAGAAAGAAGGAGTGAGGGAGGAAAGAAGGAAGGGAGGAAGGGAGGACAGGGATGGAGGGAGGAAGAAAGAGGGAGAGAGGTAGCGAAGGATGGAGGGGAAGGAGGAAGGGAAGGAGAGATGCAGAAAGGAGGGAGGGAGGAAAGAAGGAAGAAAGACAGAGAAAGGGAAGGAGGGTTTGAGAGGGGATGGAAGAAAGGGAGGGCAGAGGGAGGGAGGAAGGAAGGAAGAATGAGTGAGAGGGGCAGGATAGAGTGAGAGGGGAAGAAGGAAGGAGGGAGGAGAGCAGAGAGGGAGGAAGAAAGACAGAGAGAGGGAGTAAAGAAGGATGGAAGGGAGGGAGGGAGGAATGAAGGAAGGACAGGGAGGGATGGAGGGAGGGAGGAAGAAAGAAAGAGGGACAGAAGGAGTGAGGGAGAGTTGCAGGAAAGAGACAGGGAGGGAGGGGGGAAAGAAGAAAGAAGGAGGAAGGGAAGAAGGGAGGAAGGAAGGGAGGAAGATGGACAGAGGGAAGAAGGGATTGAGGGGAAAGGAAGGAAGGATAGAGGGGGAGGGAGAAATGAAGGAAGTCAGGAAAGAATGAAGGAACAAAGGAAGGAAGTCCTTTCAAATAAGTATACTTTTATTAATTCTTAGTGTATGATTTGCTTCAAGATCAGTGTTTGTTCAGAGCTACTAATTATCTAGTGTGAATGAGACAACAAACCTGTCAACAGATAGTGATGGACAAAGAAAAACTGTCATTTCTAAGGAAACCTTTTAAAAATTCAACACTCATTTCCTCATAGTTAGTCCAAAAACCCAGGGCTACCTCGTGAAATTTTGTATAAACTTTCCTCTCCTTCCAACTTATAATTCTGCTTATTGTAACACTTTTTCATCTTTCATACCTTTCCTTGAGGCCATTGTAATTGGAGTTCCTCTATGGAAACATTTTAGAAGAGCGAGGGTGGGGGAAGGGAAAGGGGAGAGGGAGGGACAGTGGGAGGGAGGGAGGGAGAGCCTGAGAGAGGGAAGGGAAGGGAAGGGAAGGGAAGGGAAGGGAAGGGAAGAAGAAAGAAAGGAAGGAAGAGGGAGGGAGGGAGGGAAGGGAAGAGGCAGTTACTGGCTGGGGTTGTATGTGTGTGTATCTCAGCTTGGGGGGGGAGATTAGAGACTTGGAAAAATCTTTGTTGGGCAAGTCAGAGGTGGAGGCACAATCTATGCTTGATCACTAGATGCAAACGTTGCCCGAGTCATGGAATGTGACCACCAAGCTCATCCGCTTGTCGCCAAAGCATGACCTGTATGCATTGAAATATGTACCTGAAGTTAAGCCAGTAATCTTTTCTTCACAAACATGAAGGGTTGCATATTTTCATCTGCTTTCTGTAATTCTGACTTCGGTGGTTTCTCCGAGATGATGGTTTTCTGCATTTGTAACAGGAGGTGGTTCTTAACTGTGGAGAAGCACTAACTACACTCCGACCTTCTCATCCTGAGTGATAGCTACAGGAACAGACCAAGCCAGCACTGGAATCTGGAACGATGAGGGGTATTTGAGGGAAGTAGCTTAGCAAACCAGGGTGGGTTGGATCCAACCTCTGATGAGCAGTTCTATGCAAGTCAAAGTAGATTCTGAAAGAACTCATCTTTTCTGTTTAAAACGTTTTGTTTTTTGAAAGAGAAAACACTTTGTTTATCCCAACTAAAGTAAGCTGCACTTCTAATTTACTAATGCATATCTGAGGGTTTCATCTCTTTTTGAGTCCAAAGGACAGTCTGTTTCTGAATAATAACTATATAACTTTCTCGTGTTGGCCATAGGCAGTTATCCCCAGCAGAGGGCTTTGTACATAGTCTTTGCCAAGAAACTTTAGCAATGCTGGTCGTTGTCCACACCTTTCAGAGGCAGAGAGGCAAAACTCACATTACCAGTGCAGGAACGCATCGGTGGCCTCATTTGACAATGAGAAGTACTGAAATCATGACGAAATGCTTTTTCAAAGGGTATGGGTTTTGTTGTGTTTTTTTCTCCACTACTTTTTTCAAGTCAGGAATTCTGTTTCTCACACTTGAACTTTTTCTGCATAAATGACAAATTGTCACATTCTTAATCCATTTTACATATAAAAAAGCTTGGATATTATTAAGTTAAAAGATGATTTTTAAAAATACAACTTTATTTTATTTTGTTTTTACTGCTGACACTATTAGAGATGTCCCCCATGTGCCCCGTTTTGCCCCTGGACCCAGTCCCCTCCCCTGCCCTCACCACAGTAGTGTCTGGGCCCATGCACATATACACGTAGGGTCTTTGGCTACTATCTTTAACTGACATCGATACTCTATAAACGTTACATGCTTTTGTGACTTTCTGCGATTCCCTGAAAATGAAAATAAGAACATTTCCATCATTTTGCAGGCAAAAGATCTTTAAATTTCTTGATTTATAGAAGCTACCACCTAAAGGATCATTTCAAGGCATTCAAAGAACCTTAGCTTGCAAAATGGGGCAAATGTTCTGGATTTTCCTTTCTAGGGACTCACAGAAAATCGTGAAAGCACATAATCATTTAGAGACTGTCAATGTCAGTGGAGGGTGATGTGTTAACTCCTAGAGTCAGAACTGGTGATGGTTTTTTTGCAAATTCACCTTTTAGAGACACTTTTCAGAAAAGAAAAATCAAGCCCACTTGATATTTTCTACTTCATTAAGATGGTGAAATCAGATGTTGTCCCAGCAAATATTTTAAAAGTATAAAATGATGTGTACACCTGAAAGAAAAGCAATGAAGGAAAAGGGAATTTTTCTCACTATAACATTTAATAACCACATTATGTTAAAAGATTTGACATTTTCGAATAAACTCTGTACTTATTTGTGTTACTACATCTTTGTCATTATAAGAAGTTCATTCCCATAAACCATAAATAAAATATCTTGCACAAAAATAGAATATTTTTAACAGAAGGATGTCTAGCTAAAAAAGTCTGAGGGTAGAAAGAAGAACAAAAATAAACATTTTAAAAAACTTACATTTTTATACTGGTTTAAGAATTTTAAAACTGTTTCATATATGTTAGTTTGCATGGTATTGCATAACGATTGTACACAATGAAAGGAGCAGGTGTATTCTTTCATATACTCACTGAATTTAGGAAAGTGATTAGCTCAATGTCTAAATGCACATGGAAGAGGTGGGATTAAAACTTGAAATTCATGATCCAATTTTCAGTGCCCTTCTACTGCAGTGCTTTCCCCACTGCTTTAGTGTCACTTATGGACATGTCTGCCCCTTGCAGAGAACTCCCTGAGAGCAGGAATCTCCAGTGTGAGTCCCCAGTGCTTAGCACACCTCCTGGCTCATAGAAGGCATTCACTCTATGCTCACAGAATTAGATTGGGATGAACTAAATGGATGAGCTGAGGCTTATAAGAGGAAAGAGAACACCGGATTTTCATATGAGAAAAATATGCACCCATCATAATACTTATTAGCTCCAATTGGCATTACTTGGGGACAGTCCATTAGAAATAGCCACATGGCCCCTGGTGGCACCAATACACACTGATGCACCCAACACGCGCAGACAAAGCCTTCACTGCCATTACATATTGCGGATCATTGGCAGTGGATAGTTTGGGGCTGCCACCCCACCTTTCTTTCATTACCTTCCCTTTGGTTGACTGTACATCCAATGCGTAACCCCATCGGAAAGTCTTTTCTCTGTTTTTATACTATAACTCATCTCAATGATGATAAATTCAATCTATTCTTTTTCAAGCACACAGGATAACATATTGCATCATTACTCTTTGTTGTAAAGTACCCACCCCCCAAGGCACTATAACTTCTGTCACTAACACAGTCTTAGGATGGTTAACATGACCACCCTTTACGGACCCCCACATTTATACCACAGCATCACAGCTTCTGTAATGGGGTGGCCTCAGGATGGGGAAACATAAGCAGGTCCAGTTCTGAGGGGAAAAACCTGCATCATAGAGACCAAATTTGACTATCCAAGTAGATGAGTCACAGCACAGGGTGAGAGATTGAAAAATACCAAACGATGCTGTAGCAGGTTTTCTGCTCTCTACAAATGATGATTTAAGGTATCAAGAGTTTTGGCCACATTAGCAAGCAATGCGGAACTGCACTAAATTACCTGGTACCGAATTCAAGTGCTACAGAAAATAAGAGCAAGAACTGCTGCAGACCAGGGACATCAGCGAAGGGGAGGGTTTGCCGGACACCGCTTCTGCTAATGACTCTCTTACCAGCTCTGCTCTAAACTGGGCATGTGCCAGACTACTCAGAATGCTTGCTCTAAAAATCCATCACAAAACACTCCTCCCTCTCGACCTCCATTTGATTAACCCAATCTCATTTGAGTGTTTTTGGCTCCCTATTCCATGGCATTGCTATAGCGTCCTCCACAAGTTACCCACTTAATTGAAGCTGCTGACTGATGGGACTCAATGGCTGGGCCATGGCATGTTGGCATCTAATGAAGGGCCTGGCAGGCAAGAAATACAGATAAATATTTGGATGAAAATCCATCACATTGCTAAGTGAGTGGTCTCACTGGTCTCTATTACAAGCTAGTTTGCAATATTTTTAGCATTGTGTTTATAAAATGTGCCCATAAAGACTTTGGGGTGCTCACTCAGGTACAACTTAACCTTCTACCCTCCTTTCAATGGCCAATTATGAGATCACGAGTTACTGAAGCTGCCACAGGATGCGGTGGAGAAGACCTATTGTTCCCGACATTTCCTTGTTTGTGCTACCAGAAGGTTGCCTCTTCAGTCAAAGCTGTGGCCGGAATTTGCAGTGTGTGACTCAGCTGTTTGGTTTACATTCTTTACAAAGCTTTTGCTGGCAAGTCTCATTTCATTGCTGCTCCAAAAACATTCTTCATGGGAGTTTTTGCTGCCATTTAACGCAATTCCCTGCATCTCACAACCACCCTATCCCCCAGCAGCTGTGAGATCTGCTATATAGGGTAAACTTGTCTTCCAGTTTATGGTGTGTGTGTATGTGTGTGTGTGTGTGTGTGTGTGTGTGTGTGTGTGTGTGTGTGTGTGTTTCTGCATTCTCATGGAGAACGTTCCATTCCCAGTCACTGAGCACACATTTAGAAGATGCCAATCTTATCCACAGGAATAGTCACCTGGGAATTCCCATTTTGAGTGTATACTCATGTATGATAATTGGAAGACTGATTGGAATCCATGGTCTTTGATTTAAAAATCATGTTTTGATATTTAGAGAGAGGAAGGGAGAGAAAGAGAGAGAGATCATTTTGTTTTTCCACTTATTTATGTATCCATTGGTTTCTTCTTGGATGTGACTTGAGCAGAGATTGAACCCACCACCTCAGTGTATCAGGACGTTAACCAACTGAACTACCTGGCCAGGGCAAAGCTCTTTAATTTTCATTCAAGTCCAGATGACCAAGTAACGGAATGTATGCATAAAATATATATTACACGACTCTACAAACTCTCTGTGCCTAGCATATGACATTGACCTGTACTGGATCCCCTCCCAAGCAGCCCCAGAACCAACCCACTTGGTGTGATTCAGACCACATCAGAGCACCACTCAATCAGCGCCACAAGGGACACAGAGAAAGGGAGATCTCAGTAGTCACCAGACGCTGTTGGGGTGAATTCAGTTTTGTGCTGTCGGCCCCTGCACAGCAGCTCATACACTGTGCTCAGGGTCCATATTCTCAGCCGGCTGGAAGGTAACTTCACCCACTGATGCGCCAACAGCAATCAAGACCCAGCTTCCACAGAAAGGCCCACATAACACACATGAAGGACATTCCTGAAGCACTCAGGTCAGACAATCATGCAGACTGTGCCACTGAGCCCCACAAGACAACTACTATATGAGGCCACCACACCAAGGCATAGCAGATGTATCTAATGCACAGAAACAAATACAGAGAGGCAGTCAAAATGGGGAGACACAGAAACATGCCCCAAATGAAAGAACAGGTGATATCCCCACAAAAAGAATGAAATGAAATGGAGGCAAACAAGCTACCAGATACAAAATTCAAAACAAGGATCAGAAGGATGCTCAGGGAATGTAGTAAGAACTTCAGCAGAGATATAGAAAGTATAAAAAGGACATAGAACTCATAAAAAGAACCAGTCAGAACCATGTCTGAACTGAGTATGCACTAGAAGGAATCAACAGCAGGATACAGCAGAGGATCAAATCAGCAATTTAGAGGGCAAGAGAACAAAACATACCCAATCAGACATACCCAATCAGAGTAGCAAAAAGTAAAAAGGATTTAAAAAATGAGAATAGACTAAGGCACCTGTCCAACAACATGAAGCTTAACACTACCTGCATCATGTACAGGTACCAGAAGGAGAAGAGCAAAGAATTAAGAAAGTATTTGAAGAAATAATGGCTGCAAACTTCCCTAACCTGGTAAAGGAAAAAGACACACAATTTCATGATGACACAGAACCTATTCAATAACTGATGTTGGGAAAATGAGACATATACATGGAAAAAAAACTCCAAGGAAACTAAACCACCTTCTTACACCATATACAAGAATAAACTCAAAATATTATAGATTAAAGACTTATATGTAAGGTTCAAACCATACAAATCCTAGAAGAAAATATACACAGTAAAATCTCAGATATTTCTTTTAGTAATATTTTTTTCTGATATGTCTGCTCAGGTAAGGGAAATGACAACAAAAAATAAACATATGGCACTGTATCAAATTAAAAGTTTTTGCACAGCAAAGAAAACAAAGAACAAAATGAAAAGAAAACTTACTGAATGGGAAAACATATTTGCCAACGATACATCTGATAAGGAGTTAATATCAAAAATTTGACATGCCTGGGTTGTGGGCCAGGTCCCCGGTGGGGGCCATGTGAGAGGCAACCATACATTGTTCTTCCTCCCTCCCTTCTCCTCTCTCTGAAAATAAAATAAATTTTAAAAATCTTGCCCGGCTGGTGTAGCTCAGTGGATTGAGCGCGGGCTGGGAACCAGAGGGTCCCGGTTTGATTCCCAGTCGGGGCACATGCCTGGGTTGCAGGCCAGGTCCCCAGTGAGGGCCATGTGAGAGGCAACCATACATTGCTCTTTCTCTCTCCCTTCTCCTCTCTCTGAAAATAAATAAATAAATAAATAAATCTTTAAAAAAAATTTGTAAAGAACTTATACAACTCAACACCAATAAAACAAACAACCCAAACAACCCAATTACAAATGGGGCAAAGGACTTGTATAGACCTTTCTCCAAAGGGGACATACAGATGGCCAATAGACACATGAAAAGAAGCTCAACGTCACTAATCATCAGAGAAATGCAAATTAAAACCACAATGTAATATCATGTTTCCCCTGTCAGAATGGTCATCATCCATAAATCAACAAACAACAAGTGCTGGCGAGGATGTGGAGAAAGGGGAACCCTAATGCACTGTTGGTGGACATGCAGACTGGTGCGGCCACTGTGGAAAAAAGTATGGAGGTTCCTCAAGAATTTAAAAGTGAAACTTCCTTATGACCTAGTGATTCCACTGCTGAGTCTATATCCAAAGAAAATCAAAACACTAACTAGAAAAAAATAAATGCAGCCCTGTGTTCATTGCAGCGTTATTTACAATAGACAAGCTATGAAAAAACCCAAGTGCCTGTCAATAGATGAGCGGTTAAAAAGGAGTTGGTACATTTGCATAATGGAATATTACTCAACCATAAAAAAGAAATGAATCTCATCATTTGCAATAGCATGCACAGACCTAGAGGGTATTATATTAAGTGAAGTAAGTCAGTCAGAGGAAGACAATACCATGTGATTTCACTTATAAGTGGAATCTAAATCACAATAAAATGAACAAACAAAACAGAAACAGACTCAAACATACAGAGAACAGACTGATGGTTGCCAGAGGGGAGGGCAGTTGGGAGACTGGGTAAAAAAGATGGAGGGATTGAGAAGTACAGATTGGTAGTTACAAAATAGTCATGGGGATGTAAATAACAGCATACAAGTATAGTTTATAATATTGTAGTAACTATCTCTGGTGTCAATTGGTACTGGAAATATCAGAAGGAATGCTTTATAAAGTATATGATTGTCTAACCAGTAAGCTGTACATGGGAAACTAATATAAAATAATATTGAATGTAAACTGTAATTGAAAAAAATTAAAAAGAAAAGAAAAAAATGCTGACTCTATGCAGGGAAGATAATGAGTCTGGCATTGACTAGATAAAGGCACCTTTAAAATACTCAACTATGCCAGTGAACATTTAAATGTATACTCCAGAAATATAAACACACATTTGTAGTCAAAAGTCCACAGATAATTGTTAAATGTATAGGTGGAGATGATGTTGCCTAGGAAGGGACTTTTAAATGTGAAGACTCAGAGCAAGGACTGAGTCTTAAGTACAATGAATCCCACATTCAATGGTGAAAAGAGTAGGTGAGTTTGCAAAGGAGAAAGGGAAGAAACATCCATGGTGATAGGACAATAACCATGACAGTGTGGTGTCATGTATGTCAAAGGAAGAAGGGACACGTTCTACAGTGTCCATTGTAGCTATCAGGTGAGCAAGCTCTGCTGAAAACAGTTCAGATTTGCTGACCTAGACATCATTGGTGGAAGCAGAGAGAGCCCTTTCAGGTGGGTCATAAGCCGAAATCAAACTGAAGTGGGCTGAGGAGTGAATAGAAACTGAGGAGATGAAGGTGCATATAACAACTCTATCCAGGTGGTTGGCTATGTAGCATTATTCATAATAGCTCCCAAATGGAAACAAGGTAAATTTCCATCAACCGATGAATGCATACAATTGTGGTATAGCTTTACAATGGAATATTATTCGGCCATTTAAAGGAATGAAGCATGGGGATGTGCTACAACATGGATGAACCATGAAAACTTTATGCTAAGGGAAAGAAACCCGACACAAAGAGATGCATATTGCATTACTACATTTATATGAAATCTGCAGAATAGGCCACTCCATAGAAACAGAAAGATTAGTGGTTGCCAGGGGCTGGGCAAGAGGGAGAAGGGGAAGTGACTGCTGATGAGTACCAGATATCTTTTGGGGGTGATCAAATACTCTAGAATTAGATAGGGGTGGTATTTTCACAACTTTGTGAATACACCGAAAATCACTGAATTGGACTCTTTCAAATGATGGATTTTATGGTATGAGAATTACATCTCAGTTTAAAATTTTTGTAAGACAAATGATGTCTGGTTATGGAGAAGCTGAGAGATACTAGGTGGTGGTTGGAGAGTTATGCGGTATTGAGATGTCACCTATGGCTCAATACCTGTTGAGAAAGATAGATTCAATGACTCTGAACTGTGTTTCCATTGTTTTGGTGTATTTTTAAACATATATATCAGTGTATGTTTTTCCACCCAGAGAGGGTTCTGCTAAGCCAGAAATCAAAAGCTTTTACTAGGTCACAAAAGTAGAACTCAAAAGAAGCTTAGGAAGTTTGACCAATAAAAGACCTTGGCGACTTAGGAGATGAGACACTCCTTTAGCAAGATGCTGATGAACTAACCGGAAAAAACAACCAAAAGTGTTCTCTCTCACATGACGAAACTAGCAATGGGGAAGGGTCCTAGAAGGCGTGTCTTCCTGAACGGAGGGATTGAAGGGCTAATCTGTCATTGGGAGCATTACACCTTGACAAACTAGTATGTTCTAGACACATCAGTGAAACATAGAGTGTGCTGTCTTTTTTCTTTTAAGATTTTATTTATTTTCAGAGAGAGGGGAAGGGAAGGAGACAGAGAGGGAGAGAAACATCAGTGTGTGGTTGCCTGTCATGCACCCCTTACTGGGGACCTGGCCCACAACCCAGGCATGTGCCCTGACAAGGAATCGAACCAGTGACCCTTTGGTTCACAGGCCTATGCTCAATCCACTGAGCCACACCAGCCAGGGCTGTACTATCTTTAAAACAAAAAATAAATTGATCAGGGTATTATTGGTTAAAAAAATTATACAGGTTTCAAGTGTGCAATTCTATGATACACCATCTGTATGTTGCACTGTGTGCCCATCCCCCAAAGTCAAGTGTACCATTTTTCAAAAGGTAAAATGAGTATTAAGTCCAATAAACTAAACAAGATCCCCCCATAGAGCTACAGAGTCAACAATTTTCTTGCAGTGGAAATCAGCATAATATTCTTCATTTGGCGGTCTCCATATCTTTTACTGTATTACTGTTTACAGGATGAAGTCAGTCCACGTTTTAACTAAATTAAAAAAAATCACAGCATTGAGAGAACTGAGAGATGGCACGTGTCTTCTGATGAATATCAAATAAATGAATCGTTTTTAATAAGGCAAGGATACCAGGCAGGGCTTCTGTTAAGATCTCAAGAGAGTAGAAAGCAGAAGATATGTGGCCTCATAAGAACTCCTGTTACTTCAATTGCTACATCAGGAGTAGCAGTGTACTTTCCAGGTGGAATTTAGAAATTGTCACCCACTCAGATATATATATATATATATATATATATATATATATATATATATATATATATATATATATATATATATTGGTACTTCAGAGGCAATTGTGTTTAGGGTGGAAATGCTAGGAAAAGGCACACCTGGGGAATAGAAAGGCAGCAATAAAATCAAACTTAAAAATTGATTTCTATGGTCACTGTATGAAGTTTCATATTTTTCCTTCTCACAGCAAATGAAATATTGTATAAAATGTATTCAGCCTCTAGCTACAATATACATGTGCGCAGTTGTCCCGGATTTCCTTAATATGGATGGTGCACTGGCCTGTAAAACTCAGCTTCATCAGTGCCAACTGGTTCCCTTAGTTTACTGAGCAAAATCAAGCTGATGATACAGCACACTATATGGCTTATTAAATAGACAGCTTTGCCGTTTTGCTAAACTGCTAAGGTGTACCATCATGTCGTTAAGCAGAACATGCATGTGAAAAGCTTTAGACCTCCTAGTAAACCAGGATCTTCCCAGAAAGGACATCAGTGGATTCCGGAAGACAGGAAGCAAAAATCTGGCACAAGAAAGGAGAATCCTTTCCCACCGCAGGGGCATGGCTGAGATGTACACAGTGTTGATGGCAGATACTGTCATCTCAGACTTTTAAAAAAAGTGTATTGTTTTATTTTTCTATTGCTGTTCAAGTACAATTGTCTTCATTTTCCTGCCACCACTTTCGCCCGCCACACACACCCATACCTCCCACCGTCAATCCTTCCCCTCTTTGGCTTTGTCCATCGGTCCTTTATACACGGTCAGACAGACTTTTTCTTATTTTTCCCTTTGTCCTCCCCAACGTTGTTGAGGGGGTGCCAATACTATGTGGCTTAGAAAGAAAAGTGATTTTGTAAAACACTTCTGGGAAGCTCTGGAAGAAGCTTAGGAATGTCCATCTATGCTGAGCAGCTCAAGTTAGAAAAATTATATGAGAGCAAAAGTTGTCTGAGATATTGCAACTTGGCTAAATTATTTCTGGACTTGAGGGGAACCACAAATGTGCCCATCTTCATCAAGCATTCTGGCTATAAAATAGCCTAGTATTAATCTTGATTTTAAAAGTCACCCTGTGATTAATTGACTTTAGCTCAATAGACACCATATAGTGGTTTCACAGCATCCACGAAGCAGACCAGATAAGAGAAAATGAATTAAAGGTCACTGTGATGAGCCAAAATATCAGAGTAAAAAAGCAGAAGAATGATGACCCTCATGCCAGGAGGATTGTTTTCCCTAAAACATACTCTAATCAATGTTATACATTTGCTGGGAGAATAAAGAAGGATACATTTGAGAATTACAGAAGTCTCTCACCTACCCAGTGACATTAATATACATACTCGGCTACGAGATTAGCTTGGGTTTTTTCTTCACTTGGATGTTAGCACATTACTTTCTCCTGCTTTAAGGAAAAAGTAATCAACATGTTCCATTAGTTGTAAATCAGCTTCCTGAAACAATTGCTTCTTTTTTTTTAAATTTTTTAATTTTTTTTATTTTTTATTTATTTTTAGAGAGGGGGGGGGGAGGGAGACAGAGAGGGAGAGAAACAGCAATGTATGGTTGCCTCTCACGTGGCCCTCACGGGGACCTGGCCTGCAACCCAGGCATGTGCCCCGACTGGGAATCGAACGGGGACCCTCTGGTTCCCAGCCCGCGCTCAATCCACTGAGCTACACCAGCCAGGGCCAATAGCTTCTTTTATAAATATAAAATTCCATGTTTGCCCTGGCATTTCAATATAACAAGTAGAAATTTTGCAAAAATCACACAACATTAAAATTAATGCGGAAGTAAAGACATCAGAATCAAACTGGTGACAGTCTCTGTAATGAGACTTTGAAACATTCTTGATAGGATACTGTTCTTGAAATGATTCTGTGTATATGACAGGCAAAGGGAATAAAGACATTAGAGTTCTAGTCCCAGCTATTCAAGTATTGTATTGTATGGAGACAGATGTGACCTTTGGAAATGTAGCTTCTTCATGGAAACAATGAGGAACAAACTAGATACACTTGAAGGTGCCTTCGATGGAATATATAGTTCCTTGGGATATTTTCTTCCTAGAGCATCTTCATGGAAATGCAAGTCCTGAAGAGAGTGAGTAACTAATCTCATTCCCAAGAAAAGATTTAGTAGGAACTTGGTTATTAAGCCAGTCCAGTAGGCACAGAGGGAAAGACGGAAGCAAGGGAAACCCAAGGAATTTTGAAAAGCGAGGAAGTAGAAAATAAGTCAAAGTGGTCTAATTCAAAGACATTTCTTTGAATCAGGTAGTTTTCCTTTATAACAGATATGACAACAAAAGTGGCACACATTTTGTAAAAGATATTTTAGAGAAAACAATCAAAAGATTGCATGTAATTTCTCCATCCAGATATGATAGTGATGGTAACAACAATAATAATCATGAGCATATCTGACTGTGTCAGGGGCTGTTTATGGGTTTTTAAAAAGTAAGTCCAGCCATGACTGGCATGACTCAGTGGGTTGAGTGTCTTCCCGCAAAGCAAAACTTCACAGGTTTGATTCCTGGTCAGGGCACTGCCTGAGATGTGACCCAGTTGATAGGAAATCAATCAATGTTTGTCTCACACATTGATTTTTTTCTCTCCCTCTCTTTCTTCCTTCTTTCCCATCTTTCTAAAAATAAATAAATAACATCTTTTTTAAAAACAGTAAGTCCACTCAATCTTCCTAATGACCTTATGAGATATGTAGAATTATGATTGCTCCCATGTTACAAACAAGGAAATGACCTTTAACATCGGTTTGCAAATCTCATTTTCACTTAATATATTATAAAAGTTTTACCATGTTATAAAAGTGTTCAGCAGCTTATTCCCAGCTTCTCCTTATTATAAACAGTGTAAGAATTCCCTTTTAAATACTTATAGAGAACTAATGCACTAACACATATCCTTAGGGTAAATTCATGCAGTCAACCATTTTTCTTCCCATTGGCTGAGAGTCTGCTAAAGAGAGATTGTGCGTTTTCATGGTGGCAAAGCAATTCACTGTTCCAAGTCCAACGCATTTCTGCTAAGGCAAGACTTGCCAGCAAAAGACTATCAAGTGTGGGTTTCATTCTTTCATCCTACTCTTTTATTAATTTATTTTCAAATATTCCCTGCACACTTATGATGTGCTTGGATAGTGTCAGACCATCCCTGATCTCAGAGTTTAAAACCCAGTGTGTAAAGAGAAACCCAAAATTTAATAAGTAAGTATTTTAACAGCAACATTTACGTTAGGGTCCTGGCCAGGGCAGAAGTACAGGCAGAAATCAGATCTTGAAGAATCTTTTATTCAGGTGAAATTTAAGCCTTATCCTGAAGTAAATGAGAAGTTATTATGAATCTTTCTATAAACTAATTAATGGATTTGGAAATAACTAAATAAACATGCAAATGGAATCCTTTTAAACGTTTAGTCTTAGATCCAGCCCCCCCCCCCCGAAATTGGATTGAAATTCTGTTTCTTTTTTTACTAACCCACTTGTGAACCACATAGTCTAGGGCAGGGGTTCTCAAGCTTCAGTGTGCAACGGCGGTTTGCTAAACCCAAATCAAGGGCTCACTCCAGAGTTTCTGACTCAGTAAGCCTGGAGGGAGACCTGAGAATGTGTATCTCTAACAAGTTCTCACGTGGTGCTGAGGTTGCTGGTCCAGGGACGACACTTTGAGGAACACTGCCCTAGGACAAGGCAATCTGACTCTTATTCTCCGCACTTATAGAATGCATTTCAAAGTGACTTCCCTGCCTACCTCACGGCATCATTGAGAAGAATGAATGAGAAACTGAGCTTGGGAAATGTAAGCTCTTGCCAAACGAGGCATTATATTTGCCAGCAACTGCTGTGTAACTCCAAGGGAACTGCTGTCATTATAAATGGGACAAATGTATACAAATTTTGCAATGTATACGAATGTCAAATCATTTTGTTGTACACCTGAAATGAATATAATACTGTAGGCCAATATAAATAATTACACGGACAGAGGGGACAGAGAATCTCTAAGTTTAGCAATGGCTGCCAAGGCTGTAAAGTTCTGAACTTCAGCACTAATCTTTATTTCTCATCTACAATTAAATGAAAACATTTGAGGATCTGTCAAAGCAATAGCAACCAAAACACATAGGTTCTGTTTGTTCATATGACTGTTTGTTCTTAAGTCATATGGTTCAGTCTCTTTACCTCACCTTGCCCATTTTCTGCTACCAATGGATTTAACACTCATGGGGGAATGAATAGGTTTTAGTTCTTTCCTCTCTCCTCTATCTGTCCATTGCTTTTTCTCAGTAAATAATAGGCTACTGGTGAGCCCAACTAGAAATAGTATTATGGAATAGAATTGGGGGCCAATGAGAGTATCTTTACTATGTCCTTGAAAATCAGTTAAACTCCAATGTACTCACACTGTACCTAATAGCATTGCTTAGCTCTGGCTCTGGGTTCTTACCTAAAATTTACTGTGTCTAGGATTGCTAGATAAAAGTGTGCCAATTCAAAAGAACCTAGGAACCCCTATGTCCCTAGCAGTGCTATTTACAATAGCCAAGTGCTGGAAACAGCCTAAGTACCCATCAGGAAATGAGTGGATCAAAAAAGTGTGATACATTTACACAGTGGAATACTATGCAGCAGAGAGAAAGAAGGCACTACTACCCTCCCTGAAGGCATGGATGGATCTGGAGAGCATTATGCTAAGTGAGATAAGCCAGGCGGTGAAAGACAAACATCATATGATCTCACCTTTAAGTGAAACCTAATGATTAAAACAAACAAGCAAGCAAAAAAGAACCAGAGGCATGGAAATAAAGAACAAACTAACAGTGACCAGAGGGGAGGAGGGAGGGAGTTAATGGGGGATAGAAGTGGAAGGGTCAAGTCAAGGAAGATGTACGAAGAACCCATGGACACAGACAATGGGGTGGGGATTGTCTTTGGGAGCAGGGGCTGGCTGGGGCAGGGGAGAGCATGGGTGTAAAATAGGGACAACTGTAACAGAACAACAATAAAAGATAGTTTAATAAAAATACAGATGCCTCAATAAATTTGAATTCTAGATGAAAACAGATTTCATAGTATAACTATGTCCCAAATATTGCATTGGACATAGTTATGCTAAAAAAAAAAGTATTTGTCATTTATCTGCAATGTAAATTTATCCAGACATAATATCCAGGCATTTTTCTTCGCTGAATCTGGCAATCTTAGCTGTGTCCCAATCAGTAATGATGTGGTTAAGAAATGTGTATACTATAGAGAAAAAAATTCATCTACAAGCCCAGGTGGAGCGTCTTGGTGTATATAAAATTACAATTCACACCGGGGACATTTTAACAAGTACCAAACAGCAGGCCTCTCCTCCAGAGCAATTAAAGCACAATCTCTGGAAATGGAACCAAGTCCCTGACAGTTTTAGAAGCTCCACAGATAATTCTAATAAGCAGTCAAGATTGAGAACCACTGAATTAAATGAAGGAACATATATCAGCGGTTCTTAGTTGTGGCTGCCCATTAGAATAGCCTGGCAACTATGAAAAATCTCAGTGTCCACGCTGTACCACAGGCCCATTAAATCAGATTCCCTGGGGATGGGATCCAGACATCAATTGGATTTTAAAAACTGTCCAGTTGATATCAGTGTACAGCCAAGGATCGACTCCTTACTTTATAGTTATTCAAATTGGCATATTCTCATGAGACACACTGAAGTGTTCAAAAGTGTCAGAAAAGTATCCTCTACAAATTACTGCTTACAGTGTTCTGTGGAACTTTGATTTTCTACATTTCAAAACGATATATTCTTGGTTATTTTTACATTCTCATTAGATGTTTTCCCTCCTGTCAACAACACGGCAGTGTAAAGGAGGTTGAACCAGTGTGAAATTTCATAGTCCGTCTTGGCAATCTTATGCATCAATCCCTGAGCAAGTATCGGTAAACCAAGGCTTACCGCTCAGATTACTTTGTCTCATCTTCCCAGTGACACCGCATTGTGCACCTCAGGGGAGCGCCATTACATAGACTCCCGTGGGAATGATGCTGAATGTGTCTGTTACAGAAATGCAATCATTATTTGTATACAGGTAGAGAGAATTGCCCTTCACAACAAATATATAACTAATATCAAAATTAGAGTGATAGCAGTTGTACCATGACAAATCTATTAAAGGAATTATCCAAATTGTGCAGGAACAAGAATTTGGGAAGGAATTGGGTAAGCAGTTCTCACTTGGTATCTGTGATAGGAATGTGGTCAAGCATCTGGTAGGGTTGCAGTTATATGAAAGCTATACTGGGCTGGATATGCAAGAAGACTCACTCACAGGGCTGTTGGCTGATGCGGGCTGTTTGCGGATGCTTTCACATGTAGCCTCCCCACACAGTGGTCCTGAGGTAGTTTTACACATGGCGACTAGTGTTGCCCAGAGTAAGCATCCCAAGATAACCATGGAGAAAGTAAATGTCTGGGATTTTTTTAAGATTTTATTTATTTATTTTTAGAGAGAGGGAAAGGGAGGGAGAAAGAGAGGGAGAGAAACATCCATGTGTGGTGGCCTCTCACGCGCCCCCTACTGGGGACCTGGCTTGCAAGCCAGGCATGTGCCCTGACTGGGAATCGAACCAGTGACTCTTTGCTTCACAGGTCTACACGCAATCCACTGAACCGCACTAGCTAGGGTTCTAAACGGCTTTTTTTAAACCTAGCCTTCAATGTTACACAGCATCACTTTAGCCTTATTCTATCAATTGGAGCAACCGCCAGCCTGCGCAGAGTCAACATCTTGACAGAAGTTGTGTCGGACAGTTTGGAGACCATGATTACAATGAACTTTAGTGTTTAACTTAAGTCTTTCATTAAATCCAGTTCAACCTGGATTTAATGAAAATTCAATAATTTTCAAGCCAATCCATTTTTAAAGCCTCAAATATGCCCAGAAACTGAGGACCAAGAAGAACAAGGGAAATCAAATAAAAATAACCCTGACCTCTTTGAAACCTAAAGTTATTGCACTGGTATAGGGGGCACCATAGGGTTTGCTTCCACCAGTCCTTGTAGGCGTTCTCAAGTCAGCAAAGGACTGAGTGTGATGTTAGCAAGTTAAAATATCATATCACTTTTCAAAAATATTTCTTTTTTGGGAATTCATTAATATTTCACATAAAAGTTTCTATTCTTTCCCCTAAATCTACATCATTTGATATTGTACACATTATGGAGACTATTAGATTATCCCTCTCTCTATTGATAATGTGTTTCTTTGCCCAAAGCATGCGACATTCCTTTAGTATTTTTGATGGCATCTCTCTATTCAGTTGTCAAGAATTCAAGTAGAAAATGACTGTTCTATTATTTGATTTTCCTCTAAAGTATCTATTTGTCTAAGCACAGGCCAAAAGCTGTAGTTAAACATTTTAACATTACCAAAAGGAAGCACATCTATTTCCAAAATACCATCATATATATATTTTTGTTTTTATTGAATTTATTGGGGTGATATTGGTTAACACTATTATGTAGGTTGCAGGTGTATAATTCTATAACACATCATCTGTACACTGTATTGTGTGTTCACCACCCCAAGTCAAGTCTCTTGCCATCACCATTTATCCCCCACTTTATGCTCTTCCACCTCCCCCAATGTTTCTTTTCTATTTTTTGCTTAATCCCTTCACTTTTCACCCAGCCCCACAACCCCCTCCCCCTCTGACAACCATCAGTCTATTCTCTATGAGTCTGTTTCTATTTGGTTAGTTTGTTTTTGCTCATTAGATTTCACATTAATCTACATGGTTGAATATACTTTATTTCATGCAGTTCATCTACAGAAGATTTAGATGTCAAACTTCGTATTAAATATCAAGCTCCAATACAACCCTATATTTATACTTAAAGGGGAGACCTTTAGTTTACCCCAGGAGCATTAGATGAATTGCCCCCCATATACCAGCAGACACGTGTTACACACATGGCTGTAGAGAAGCTATTCATTTTCTCTGTTCTGGGGAATCTCCTGTGACGTGATTCACATCCGTCTGTCCTATCGATCACATTGCTAAGGAAGAGTTTTGAGGCCAAACTAACTAGGGGGAGAGAAACTGAAGGGAAGGCAGGCAATACCCCTCATGGCTGGTCTTCGCTTCAGCTGGCCTGGAACTGTCAACCACAACTGCAATTACTGACCTTGCTAGAGGCTCCGGCTCCCTGGAGGCAGCGGGGAGAGAAGGAATGATGGATGCTCATGGTGTTTTCTACAAACAGGAGGAATAATTATGAAGTATTCACGCTGTCACAGACCACAGTGCTGGGTCTCAAGAGGATCATAAGATTAAAATTGTGAGATTTTTTGGAATGAAAATAGGTTCAGTGAGAGTTCACTTCAAGTTCTCATTAAAATTTTTATAAGAGAGTTGGAAAAGCACATGCCTTTATCACAGAGCAATTATAAGTTATAAGTTAGTGAGAATGCTGGTGACAAGTAGCATGAAAGAAGTCCCCAAGCAATATTTTATTTCACGGAACTGTTTTTCCCTTCAAAACTGACTATGAATATAGTTTCACTATAAAATTTTGTGGCTTGTAAACAGAACCATACAATTTTCCAATATGCCTGCCTGTAAAAAAAAAGATGCTTTAATTATATGTCCTAATTCTCTCAAGTGCCTGTTTTACATCTTAGCCATTTAAAAAAACTTTTGTGATGAAATTTGATCAGTTTCCTTTTTATACACAAATCATCTTTTAAGTTAAAGTACATCTTCCTATAACAATATTCTATAGTTTTAAAATGGCTTTCTGAGGTATGTTTTGTACGTGATAAAATTCACCTATGTTAAGTGTTCAGTTCAATGAGTATTAGTAAATTTATACTTTTGTGCAGCCATCACCATAACCCAGTTTTTGAGTCCATCACCTCAAAAAGTTCCTCATGCTCATTTATAGCCAATCCTTGCTCCTATCCCTAGCCCAAGGGACCCATTAATCTGGTCTGTCTCTGTAGTTTTGCCTTTTCTGAAAACTTCATATAAATGAAACCACAGTATATGTAGACTTTAGTGACAAGATTTTTTCACACAACATAATGACTTGGGGAGTCATCTATGTTATTTCATGTATCGACTGTTTATTCTTTCTTTTCAACAGAGTATCATTTATCCATTCACTACTTGATGGGTATTTGGAGAATTTCCAGTTTGGGGCTGCTTTGTATAATTTTAGCCTAAACTTTTGAGTACAAGAGCTTGTATGGACGTATGTTTCCATTTCTCTTGAGGAGACATCCAGGTGTGGATTTGCAGGGTTTTATACTAAATGTATGTTTGATTTAAAAAAAAAAAAAACTGCAAAAGTCATTTCCAAAGAGGCTATACCAATTTACATTCATGCTATCAATGTGTGAAGACTTTAGTTTCTACCTTTTTGCCAATATTTAATATTGTCATTCTTTTGGATTTAAGCCATTCTAGCCTGTGTGGTGTGGTATTTCAGTATGGTTTAACTTACATTTCCCTAACAAGTAATGATGTTGAACAGCTTTTCATGTGCTTATTGGCCATTTGTATATCTTCTTTGTTGAAGTGTCTATTCAAATATTTTGCCTCTTTTTAAAACGGGTTTTCATCTTATTGAGCTGAACACATTTTCTATGTTCTAGATGAAAGTGCTTTATCTAATATATAATTTGCACATACTTTTTCCAAGCCTGTGGCTTATTTTTTCATCAACTTAACGGTATCTTTTCTTAGAACAAAAGTGTTTAATTTTGATGACATTTAAGTTATTAATGTTTTATTATATGGTTCATGCTCTTAGTGTCATATTAAGAAATCTTTGCCTTCCCCATAGTCACAGAGATTATCCATATATTCTTGTAGACATCTCATAGTTTAAGCTCTTAATTCTAGAATTTTTAGAAAGAATTCTTTTTCCCAGGCAGGGCTGATATTCCTCACTGGTAGGCAAGCCATTATTGATGTCTGGCAGCTGTTTTGATGGGTTAGTGAGGAGGTAGTATGAGCTGTAAACGATTTTGAACAGAATCTTTAAGAGTACCTAATAGTTTTTAATAGACAGGTTGCACACTTGTATTAGCATATGTATAAGAAGGAATACATCAGATATCTGTAATTCATATTCCACAGCTTTAAACAACTGCTAAAGAATGGCACATCTCAAGATTCAGGTCTGTGGTATGGGTAGTTGCTTATAGGAAGCTGGAGTAAACAGAAATGGGACATGGCATTTTTTTTTTTTGACATAGTGGGACACAATGGTCGCGGAGAGAATTTGCCCAACAACAGGCCTGATGGTTGTAAATCAATATTATGGGTCATTACAATGCTACCCAGAAAATATAAACATCTCTAGTGAGAGCTGAGGCAAAAGAGTTATAAGGTCCGAGATGTAGCAGGCTCCAGGTGGGGAGCTATAAACTAATGTCAGGGAAGCTGACTCCACTACTTGAAAATCCATAGAGAGAGCTATTGCAAGATAGCCAGGCTTGAAGCATGAGGCCTCATAAATCTAGGCAGGGCATGTGTCCCCGGGAAAGGACTTAGCAAGAAGACAGAATTCACAGATGTTTTACCGAATCAGAGACAGGAAACAGGTAGGCCCAGTTAAAGGGACTATTGCATATGGTGGCACTAAGGCATGGGAATAATTTAGGTTGCTGGTTCTTAATCAGGAAAATGTTACAATTCATTGTAACTGCCTCTTATTTCCAAATCACCTTAACCCACTCAGCGGGGTCCTCATTAGCTCCCTTTCAGGCTCTGGTGGCAGTCTTGGAACCTGTCCCTTTGCTGACAGTCTTTCATAGAAATCTCTCCTGTATTCCATGTACCATTCCTAGATTGACTGGCTTCAGGTATGGTTTCTATAAAACCCTTTGGCAATATAAAATATTTAATAAATTACCACTGCTTATCAAATGAGGTACACATTCTTCACTCATCCTGGCACTGAAAACACTCAAAAAAGAACAAACCTCTATTTGTACCCCATCCAGGGTTTACGCTCCACATTCTGCAGTAACAGGATGCTTGGTGCTCATAACAACTCCGCTTCTTAAGCTCAGCACACTGTCTATCAGAAATCACAATCTCTGCTCACAGAATCCTTTTAGTGTTCAAGCACGCCCTCCAAATTACCTCCTCAATGGAATACTTTCTCATCTCCTCAAGTTGACATCTTATCTTCTTCCTTTCAATTTCCATGTTGTCTGAATCAGCGGCGAACAGACTGTGATCCACAGGTCAGTCTGTCCCACCATGTTTAATTGGAACTCAGCCCTGCTTATTCATTTACTTATGTGTCCATGGTCCAAGGATCCTTTTCAACACTGTGTGTGTGTGTGTGTGTGTGTGTGTGTAATTTGACTACTCAAGTAGTACAAGTCCTTTTGCATACATTCTTGTATCAATTAGACAGTGATCTATACTTTAGGATGTTGAGTTAATTATTCAAATGTGTTACCTGACTTAATGCAATAAAATATTCATGGTATAGGGTTGAACTTTTCAGAACACAGACAAAATCTGGTATACATTCCATAATAACACTGTGTATTAATGGCATTTGTATATTAATGGTTTGGGCTCAAAGTTCTTCCACGAAACAGTTCTTAATACACTTCCAAGTGTTATTAGAAAAGCACTTTACCCTAAGTTAATAATAATAACAATAAACATTGTGAAAATGCTTTTGCATTTCTATTTGTTAATCAAAACAGGTCATAGATAGGCCAATCAAAGGCGGGTGCTATTAAAGCACTGGAAACTTAGGAAAACTCTGTCTGAGATAAGCCCCTTTCCCAATCTCCGCTAGCCATGACTGCCATGTCTTTGGTTATTGTTGCCGTTGTGTCCTCTGCATCTTGCCTCGTTCACAGCATTTAGTAATAGTTTAATACATAGATTTTTTAAAAATAAGTGAGTGATCCATTTCTCCATTTTTCTATTCTGTGACTTTGCCAAATTCCTGGTGGAACACACCCAGGTAAACAACTGTCCTTAAACCAAAGTCTGAGCCCATATGTAGTCACATGCTACCCAACTGAGCAACGTCAATGTAACGTGACAAAAAGTCAGCTGTGACCGCGGCCACCCCAACTCCCTGCACCCCAGTCGCAGCCAACTTGCCCTGACTTGTGCAAGGATTGCCATTCAAATACAATTGTTATCTTTCATTTCCTAAGGCTGGGGATTCTGAAAAGTGAGATGTTGGGCCATTTCAAAAATGTGCAACAAAACAGTTGAATAAAATTCAGCTTAGAGTAGAAGATACTGTAATGTGTTTTAACGTCAGGGTTACAAGAAAGCATTTTCATCTCCTTTGATGCAGGTGGATGTGAACACCTAGATTAAGGAAACTATTTTCACAATTAAAAATATTTTTTTGTCAAAACAAGAAAGTACTTTGATTGTTTTCTATTAAGTTCCTCAGAGTGAATAAATAAACTCCAATTTTCAGTGCTCCCTGCCTTTAAATGGAATAAATAAGTTTCATTTCATGTCAGATCCATAATTTTACAAAGGCTGTTTATCACCCTGTGAGCGGTATCAGTGTTTTGTTCTACACAGACATTTGCCAACAATGTGAAGAATCCGTGAAGGAAAGAGTGATGGCTCAGGATTTTCCTTCACTTTCCTCTCATACTTTTCTCATTTTAATTAAGTTAAAAGCAGAAATGAAATTACTTTTAAATAAGAAATTAAGTGAAGAACCCTATGACTATGCAGTAGAAAAACGTGTTTTTTCTTAATTAAGAAGTGCCAGGCAATATGAAAATGTAAAAGCCTTAAGTGTGAACTCGTTTTATGTATTTGTGATCACACTTTGGATAACTACTTGATTTAATTAATATTTTGTTATATTTTATTTGCATTAGCCCTCATCCATATTTCTGGTCTTGGGTAATTTTAAATATGCTCCCCTAAATACCATAGCACTTCTACACTTATTTTTATGCTCAAGAGTAAAGGCTTTCAAGGGAAAACTTTCTTTGCATTAACATTTCCATACACTTAGAAATTACACTTTTGCTTTTTTTTCATTTTGAAAAACTCATGAAAGTATATATTATCATCTAAGTTTAAAAAAATGTTCTCTTTTAAAACTTTAAGTAGAATTTAAATCTTAAGAGACACTTTTAGTTATTCAAGAGAGACTTGTTGGGATTCTATTTGGGTTAAAACAGGAACCAAGAACATTGACCAAAAGTAAAAAAGTCTGTAAAAAGTTTTATTTAAAAGATTTCAGAAAAGAGAAATCTGTCAAAAAACTCATATGTCGTGGTCATATATCTGGGGCCAGTGTCACCTGTAGTTGGAGCCTATGGCTTTTCATTGAAAAGGAAGTACATTTTCTGTGCATTTGCTGGACTCCAGATGCCAGGATCTGCCTCTTTCCTGCCTCCCATTTCCACACCAAAGACATGGAACTACTGATGACCTGAGGTTGCCTGCAGGTGTGCATTTACTACACGTGATGACTTATTCTTGCTTTACAGGAAACATGAAAGGGTTTTGAGGGCTTGAGAAGGGATCCTCAGATATTGTCATTACTTTCACTGATTTTCCTCTGGTCGTGTTTATTATAATCTTTCATCCTCCATGATTTTGTCGATTACTGAACAATCTACATTTTGATTTTCCCATCTTCTCTTATGTTTTACTTTTTGTTTTTTACTATTGTTTCTGGCTACTTTCCTGGTTTGTCATCCACTCTTTTCCTTCATCTGATAGACGGCTGCTTGCCTGATTAGTTTTAAACTTTCCTTGTTTAGCTCTAACATGGGGTGCACATATGGCCCTAATTTAAAAAAAGATGCCCACCTCATCCTGAACCAATAATTTTATTTGCTGGCCCACTGAGAGATTCTTCCAGGGACAGACCACTTCTCATGCCTGTCCCATGGGCTGTGCCCCAGACTAATCCAGCTACCTCACAGCTGGGGTAGACATACTACAACATGAAGACTTTCTAGGGAGCACACAGTCATGGATATATCTAAGGGGCTCCATTTCCAGATCTTCAGCTTTAGGATATATCTAAAATTGATCCCATAATGTGCCTGTAATCGGCCTCTCCTCTTTCTTAATTGTCGTTCTCAGAATTTAAAAAAGAGAGTTCACCCAAATAAACCTATGCATATACAGACAACTAATATGTGACAAGGGAATCAAGAATATTCAATGGGGAAAAGATGATATTTTCAATAAAGTGTTTTGGGAAATCTGTATAATCACATGCAAATGAGAGTAATTGGGCCGTTAACTTACATACCACTCACAAAACTTAACTTGATATGGATTAAAGACTTAAATATAAGATCTGAAACCATCAAACAATCCGAATAAAACACAGAAAAAAAGCCCCTTGACACTTGGCAATGTGTCTTTTGAATATCATACAGAAAGCACAGGAAAACAAACAAATGAGACTTCATCAAAAGAAAGTATTTCTACACCAAAAGCCACAATCAACAGAATAAAGAGACAACCTACAGAATGGGGGAAAACATTACAAACCATGTATCACATAACAGGTTAGAATTCAAAATATATCAGGGGCTCATGCAACACAATAGCAAAAACAAAAACAAAAAAAAAACCTGATTTAAAAAATGGCAGAGAATCCGGATATAGATTTTTTTCAAAGAAGACATTCAAATGGCCAACAAGTACATGAAAAGATACTGAAAATTCCTAACAATTAGGGAAATGCAAATCCAAACCATAATGAGATATCACCTCTCACTTGTTGAAATGGCTGTTATCATAGACATAAGTGTTGTCAGGCTGTGGAGAAAAGGAAACCCTCGTGCACTGTTGGTGGCAATGTAAATTGTTGCAGCTGCTAAGGAAAACAGCATAGACGTTCCTCAGTAAATTAAAATTAGAACTACCATTTAACATGGTAATGCCACTTCTGGGTATATATCTACCCTGGGCCTGACGCTGTTGCAAGATCTTATGGTCCAGCTGTGAATGACACAGACAAAATTCCCTGTCCACTTAGAGCTGGAGAAGGTGACTCCTACCCTACAGCATTTTCAAACCAAATGGGAACACAGTTAGACAATCCATGAAGGAAAAGTATGTCACCCTTTGTACTGCTAGGGAGAATTTCTGGAACTGATTGATTGATAAGTCACGAAAATCTCCTCCATCCCCACCTATTTGTCTTCTAAATAAATAAAATATAGGTGTCTTCTCTAGCATTACCTTCAAAGGGACAGCCATCCCCAAGAGAGACATTTTTCCCAGTGTCATGTTCAATATATTTCTGAGTAATGACAAGCAAAAGTGGGAACTGATGTTAATGCGGGCCACTGTTTTCACAGCAATGTGTTCCAGAGCTGATGAGCCAGTGGAGATATCTATATACCTCTGTCTCTTTCTTTATCTCTGGATCTATCTACCCATTTATTTATCTATAGAACTAATTCTAATGCCCACATAAGAAGACATGACTTCTTAAATATTAATTCATAAAGCCATTCAATTCTATATCCCAGATCACTGTAAAATTATGATTAAAATATTTATTTACCAATAACAGTTGATGCTCAACGTTATAATAGTTTCAGGTATAAGCATAGTAGTTAGACATTTATACACCTTACAAAGTGATTCCACAATAACATTAGTACCCACCTGGCAGCATACAGAATTACTACAATATTATCGATAATATTCCCTATGCTGTACTTTATATCCCAAGACTATTTTGTAACTGCCATTTTGAACTTATTAAAATGTTTTTTTTTTAATCTATGATAGTTCTTTTTTCCTGTCAGGCATTAGTAGACACAACCATTTTCCATCTTGTATCTGAACAAATTTTCTGTATCTTTTTGCAGTTTCTTCCTTTGAACTTGATTCTTTATTAATTATTGTCATTGTGACTCTTTACAATAAACACCAATGCCCCACTAACCGATTTGCTATCACACACAAATATTGGCACCTTAATCATGTACAGAAAGTGGTAAATAAATGTTATGCAATTATTTTCCAAGTTGATTTGACAGAATTCATGAGCTATATTATGAGAATTGTTCATAGAGTCTATTTAAGGCACTGACAAGCCTAATATATTTAAGGTGTTCTTGAACATAAAGATGTCACTTCATTTTAATGACCTTTACTTGAATTAAACATTAATATACAATACTTGCCTCAGGAAGACTATAAAATATGGAGATGTTCATTTTTTAAAAAGGTTGAATGATTTGATATGTTTTTAGCTATCTGAAGTTTAAAATTATACATATACAATACTAATGCTTACAAGTCAAACCTATCATTCTATACCTACTATGTGAATATATATTAGAGGTCAGTAAACTATAGCCTATGGTCAAAATCTAGCTCCTTCCTTATTGTTATAAATAAAGTTTTATTGGGACACAGTCACGTTCCTTTGACTATGTATTGTCCGTGGCTGCTCTCATGCTACAACAGCAGAGATGCGTAGTTGTGACAGAGGCCAGCTACCTGGAAAACCCAAAATATTTACTTTCTTTGCCCACCCATCTATTAGAGAGTTGAAACTGTAGGCCCTTGCTGGGTAGCTTAGTTGGTTGGAGCATTGTTCCAATACACCAAGGTTTCAGGTTCGAAACCTGGTCAGGGTACATAAAAGAATCGACCAATGAATGCATTAACAAGCAGAACAAAAAAATCGAGGTTTTATTCCCTCTCTTTAAAAATCAATAAAAATAAAAAGTAAAAAGCAAGTATTAAAAAAAAGGAAAAAAAGAAAATGTATGTGTGTGTGTGATTCCCCTCCCAATGTCTTTTCAAAGCCTATCATATCCCATCAGCACACTGCAGCCATCTCAGCATTTATTAGATTGCAAATTATTGAAAATTTTTACTCTAACATTAGCTAAATGTTCCTCATTAATAACAAATCTTCCCATTATGCTAAAAAAGACTTAGATTTGTCAACTAAGCCATCATTAGAAAGCAAAAGATCGGAAAATTTTCCTTTCTACCTTGACACTTTCTAACCAGTTTGCATCTCCCAAGTCATTAAGCTTATAGAAAATAACATTGCTGGTATTGTCAAGGAAATAGAATTAGGGAAGCTAAAAATTCAAATACCAGCTGTCAAAAGAATTCCCATAACATAGCTTTCTTCCCAATTTCTCCTTTCATTTTTATTATTTCTTTCCTCTGATTTTTATTTTAATCAGTTAAGTATTTTCTCATTTTCTATAGAACACTGGAACATAACTAAAGCGTTTCATCAAATACAATTACTTTATTCCTCCTTACATTTTGTGTGTTCCTGTATACACCCGTAAGCGTAAGTCACTCTCGCTTAAAACAAGCTTTCTTTATCGGCAACATTACAGAATATTTCCTCACTATTAAGGAGAGATTCCTGGAAGAAAAAATGCATTACTCACAGTGCTTCACCCACAGAGCCCAATGAAGATTTAGCAGGCCATTCTGCACTGTCCTGACAGACTGTTGCAGGAATGGTGGGCACGCTTAAAAGAATCAGATTAAAATGACTCCTTTTAGTTGCCCCTCTGGAACAACACACTCAGACCTCAGTGTAATGATAAATCACCATTGTATCTGTTAGTCCTTCTGTTCTCTCCCTCTCTCATTTTCTCACATGCACAGACACACATACTTATCCGTTACTGCTACCCCATTATTATTAAACTGCCAATACTCTCCTTTGATCCAGAGAATGAGTTAAGAGCATCGTGTTTAGGAATCTGGTCCAAATCCTGGCTGTTTCTCAGTTCTCCAACCACATAGCTGTTCGTATAGGACAAGTTATGTACCCATGTTTGTCTTGGTTTCCTTATCTAGAAAATGAGAATAGTAATTCTCATTGGATTGTTGTAACTATTAAGTAAGATAATACCTATTGTTAAGGACTAAATGTTTGCATCCCCCAAAATTCATATGTGGAAGCTCTAATCACCAATGTGACGGTATTGGGAAGAGCAGCATTTGGGAGATAGGTTTAGATGAAGTTTTGAATCCTGGGATGTCATGATGGGTACAGCACTCTTATAAAACAGGGGAGAGACACCACAGCTCGCCTCCTCTGTCATGTGACAATGCATGGAGAAGATGGCCATTTATGAACCTGCAGGCAGATCCTCTCCAGGAGCCTGCATCTTAGACCTCCCAGCCTCCAGAACTGTGAGAAATAAATGTCTGTTGTTTAAGCCACTCAGTCTCTGGGATTTTTTAAATGTTTATTTTATTATTTTATTGATATAATTTACATGTAACATTGTATAAGTTTAAGATATTCAATATGTTGACTTGATACATTTGTATATTGCAATATGATTACCACCATAGCATTAGGTAACACCTCTATTACATCATATAATTACTATTTCTTTTTTAAATACATATATATTTTATTGTTGTTTGATTACAGTTGTCCCCTTTTTCTCCCCATTACTCTCCCCTACCCTACCCAACCCCTACCTGCCACATTCAATCCTCCCCTCTCCTCCACCCCATTGTCTTTGTCCTTTATACATGTTTCTAGACTTGACTGTTCCCCTTCTTTCTCCCATTATCCCCTTCCCCTTCCTCTCTGTTTATTGTCAATTTGTTCCTTATTTCCTCATCTCTGGTTCTATTTGGCTCACTTATTTGTTTTTTTGATCAGGTTCCACTTATAGGTGAGATCATATGGTATTTGTCTTTCACTGCCTGGCTTATCTCACTTAGCATAACACTCTCCAGTTCTATCCTTTTTTTGTGGTGAAAATATTTAAGTCCTAGTGTCTCAGCAATTTTGAAGTTTATAATACAGTATGGTTAACTATAATCAAAATGCTATGCATTAGATTTCCAGGACTTATTGATCTTCTTGTTGCAAGTCTGTACCCTCGGACATCTCCCAACTCCACCCCTTCACCTGCTGATAACCACCATTCTATTCTGTTTCTACTTCAGCTTTTTAGATGGCACATATAAGTAATATTATACAATATTTGCCTTTTTCTGGTTTATCTCAATAAGCATAATACCTTCAATGCCTATCCAGATTGTTGAGAATGGCAGAATTTCTTTCTTTCTCATGGCTGAACAGCATTCCGTTATATAATAATGAAATGCACACACACACATATCACATCTCCCTGTCAGAACGGCTATTATCAAGGAGGACCATATATGATGCAGCAGTCCTGCTTCTCAGTACATATCCAATAACAATGAAAACAGGATATCAAAAATACATCTGCACGCTCATGTTCATTGCAGCATTATTCACAATAGTCAAGATATGGCAACAACCTAAGTGTCCATGAACAGATAAATTATAACAAAGATGTGTGTGTGTGTGTGTGTGTGTGTATATATATATATATATATATATATATATATATATATATATATATAATGGTCTTTTGTTATAGCAGCCCCAGCTGACTAAGACACCCCAAAATGACAAGGTCTATACCTAGCATGCAGATTGCTCATCGAATGTTAGCTATCAGTTTCTCTGACAACTGAAATACCTGAAAATAAATTTTCAATTCTATTTCTCAACCACCTGCTGCATATATTCATCCTCTTTTGTGTTTACTTTCATGATTCTACTTCTATTTTATTTGTCAAAGAGTCTTAGTAAGTATTAGTGTATTTGTGTGTTTAAAATTATTTCAAATGTAATTCTTCACATTTTTACTGTTTCAATCAATAGATTTGTATTGGCTGATAAACTTTGCTATATTCATTCTCTGTATATGGACACAGAAATTAGAAATATTATATTTTCCTAGAAGTACTATTTTTTCCTAGAAGTAAGGTTTAAAATTTTTTAGCACCTGACAACAGTTTTGCCTCAAGATTATTCATAGATGTGGGCAGGGAGAATGGAGGCACACTTAAATAACATTGAATTTCATGGCACTAATACAGTCTAACAGTCCAGACTTTCTCACTTTTCTCCAACTCTCATTTCAACCCCATCATGAACTATTTCAGAGGAAACTTTCCAAATTCAGTGTTTAGGCAAAATCTCAATGGTTCCCCATAACCAACAGGATAAACTCTAAACCATCTCCATGACCTGGTGTTATTCCAAATGTCTATCCAACCTCCAGAATTAACTTCTACAAATCTTGGCTCCAACCAAGCTGGCCCATTACTGAAATTCAAGAGCATTAGTTACACCTCAGCAACCTTGCTCAAGCAGTTTTCCTTGCCCAGACCTGTTTGCCATACTTTCCATATATAAACTCAATGTTCATGGCAGTCCTGCTAATGCAATAAAGTCTTCCCTGACTATTTAAGTATATGCTGGGCATTCCCTTTAATTAATATATGAATTTCTTATTGATACCACCAAGCTTTGCTCTTAGTATTTATTCTTCAAATGGGTATTGAGTGACTCCTGTATGCCATCCATCCAATCTCTTACAGTGATATATAATACATACTATGTTTTCCATCATTTGAAGCATTGACAAATGAGTAAGTCAACAATTGTATTGCAGATTGATACCTCCTATGACAGAATTGTGTTATTGGATCTCAAAGGAAGAGTGTCTTCAAATTAAACTATTCTAAGTTTGGACATTGTAAGTAAATGTTTGGAGAACTCTTGCTGATAGTTTCTATAATATACTCCAAGAGAAGGGGCACCTGCCTTTCACCAAATCCTTCAGTAAAATAAGTAATGCTAAAACAAAGTTCTGTAACCTACTGCTATTGTTAACACTTTAATACATTTGCATCAGATACCAAATTGCTGCAAAGATATCTTGTTGTGAAAAGTGCTTCTAGGGCAATTATATATATATAGTATATGTGTATATGTAAATATATAATATATATGTGAACATGTAAATGTATATATAAATGTATACACTTCATGGGAAAACACTAAAAACCATGTGTCTCTTTTGAAAAAATAACTTTTGCTTCCTTTTAGAAGGCAGTTAATGAAACAATCTTTTTTTTTCCATGAGGTTCCTATAATTGCTCAATATGAAACTGTGAAAGGCGGCTTTACAATGAAAACTAATCAACTGGAAATTCTGTTTTTATAAGCAAGATGAAGCGGCCCTTTCTGCGGGAGTGAGGGTTTCCGCATACACTCAATAATCAAACCGCATGTTCCTAAATGAGGACTCTAACTAGGCAGTGCAGTCTAACATCACAGAAACTATGTACAAGTACAGATAGATTATGTTTTTCGAGATAAATGGCTTTTTAAATGCTGAGTTGATTTTGCTAACAAACTGAGAGTGCACAGTAAGAACAATAAAAGAATGAAATTCATTTCAAATTACCATGGATCATATAGAATCTAATTGTTTTAAAACTATGTAGTTTAAAATTCAGTGCTTTGCTGGTGAATGTTTAACAACAATTTCAAGGTCAGGGGAAGAGAGTGATTTATAGTGTTTGTCAGGCTCTTGTGAATTGTTACAAGTTGGCTCCAAGCTACCAGGGCTGTAAATGTTCTCAGACCATTCCAAATGAGACTTAGTGTTCTCTGTAGTGAACATGGTACACTATAAAGGTATAACCTGTTTGTCCCAGAGAATACTATGTACACAGCCACTTTTAAAAAAGATTTTATTTATTTTTTATTTTTAGAGAGAGGGAAAAGGAGGGAGAAAGAGAGGGAGAGAAACATAAATGTGTGGTTGCCTCTCACATGGTCCCCACTGGGGACCTGGCCCGCAACCCGGGCATGTGCCCTGACTGGGAATTGAACCGGTGACCCTTTGGTTCACAACCAGCGCTCAACCCACTAAGCTACACCAGCCACAGTTACAACCACTTGTATGTTGCTAATGATGATTAATATCTTCACTGCTATGCTCTGTCAAAAGCATTGTAAGCTGTAAAGAAGAAGTCCTTCTAAGTATCATCTTACAGAAAGAAAAATACTACCTGAAATCAGAATGCATATTGTCCTTTAGTCACCAGACTATACTGGCTATATATGGCTTCATAAAGTCTTAAGAGCTATCCAAATTAAAGTGGCTCTTACTTTTAAATGATTACTTAAGAGAGCACATATTAGTCCCCTTTCCCCTAAAAAATGGTTTGATTAGTCTCTAAGCAGAAAAATCTAAGCATTGTCTGATGCACCATAATTTAGGAGTCAGAAGTGATCACATGATTAAAATAATTTATGAAAAGTTGCCCATCAGAAGTTTTTTATTGTTTTTTTAAGCACAGATGTAATAAAATGAAGTTCACTCTCACCAGAAAGGCTTTTAACATTTTATAATTCTTCAAAGTCACATTGTTTTTGTTTTCCAAAGATATGCCTTTGGTTTGAGGGGTCAAAAATTTCAAAATGAGTTTTCTAATTAAAAATATACAAGGCAAAGCATCTTATGAATCATTTGGTAATGTACTGATTTTCAGTGTGCCGTCTCAAGCATAATGCAGTATTGTTCAAGCAATAGTTATTTCCAGTTTAATCTTCACTGTTTAAAGAGTTTTGTATAGTGCTAGTATACCAGAATTATTAAAAGATATATAAGTGGTATTGCAATTGATTTTGAAGTTAATAAATGATACTTGAAAAGAACAACTTGATTATAGGTAAATGTTTACCAATTATATCATGGTAAACGGCTACTTTCCCTTTTTAAATCAAAGCATCATTGTCCCTTTTTAATTCGTAAATCTGAAGCTTTAGAACACATGCTTTTCAGGATCATATGTCCAAAGTAGGACAGAGAATAAATAAAGTAGCAAACTCAAATAAACTTAAATAGCTATTTTAAACACTTGAAACCATCGTAATAATTTTAGAGACACTAGAATCTAAATACAGCCATACAATGGGTAATAGGTCATTAACAGTCTACTTCATTGTACCATTTCTCTGACAACGGCTATCTCTAAGGCGTATCAACACATTTCTAGATGCAATTCCATTTTTAAAAACACATGCAGCATTTATGTATAATGCATGCAAGTCTTAACTCAGAAGCAGCAAAAGTCTGACCCTGTTGATGAAAAGAGAGCTAATGGCTAGGCCAGCAGGGTTCCAAAAGAGATAATGGTGTCCTACTGATAAATACAACTTAATGCAGCTCCAGAAAGTCAGCAATTGATTTTCTGCTCACTAGTGGGATCCCTTCTCTGCCCCCAGAGTGAACTAAGCAGAGTGGAGTCTGGGGTGCTCACCTTCTGAAAGCCTATTAAGCCTTTCAGGACCAAGTTATGTCTTTTACTGCACAGAAAAGACGTACAGCATCTTGTTGACCTCATAGTGAACTCTGTTTCATGGATCTCTTCAATTCTGATATTTATATCTTAGGAATAGTCCCGAAAACAGATATTTGCATGACTAGGTAGAAATGCATTGTCTACTTTGACACAGCAAAGCTCTTGGGAACTGACCATTTCTGTTTAGCCACTAAAAAGGTCAATATGGGTAGCATCAGTGCAATACTCAAGCAAACAAATATGTGTGCTTCGGGCTGTACCCACGAGAGCGACTATGGGGAATAGAAGCTAAAATAAATTCCTTTTTTTTCCATTACTGACCCCAATGACTGCTAAGTATGATGGTCTTTTCATCTTTTGTTTTTCCCCCAGTGTGGGTTTTTTTTTTAACACCAGGAAGTGCACCACACCTTTCACTTGCCTGCACAACAGAACAACCACTAGGGAAAATGATTTTCAGCCATTGCTATCTAGTCTTAGTTGGATTACAAGCAAAGGATTGACTGTAGATAGGTTGTGCATTTTAACATGTATACTCCTCGTAAACTATTTCATGACTTTCTTGTGGAGATCATTATAATTGCTAATATAATAAACTGCATCAATATAAATGAAGCATGACATGCTGCTGACCTCATTGTATGACCATATTCTGGAACTGTCTATTCACAAGCCTGACTGGAGAAATGTTTATTTATATTTCCTTTCATCCTTAGTAGTTATGTTCTACAGTCCAGGGGTGTCCAAGGCATGGCCCTTGGGCCGCATGCGGCCGAGGATGGCTCTGAATGTGGCCCAACACAAAATTGTAAATTTACTTAAACATTATGAATTTTTTTTGTGAATATGTATCACAATGTATTTAAATGTGTGGCCCAAGACAACTCCTATTCCAGTGTCATCCAGAGATTCCGGAAAGTTGGCCACTACTGCCATAGTGCTCCATTGTCCTAGATTACTGTGATAGATTAAAAGAATATAAATTCTTCCATCTCTGCATGACATCCCTCTTCAGAGTCATGTTGAACCTTCTAACAGGAGACAAAATCTACTTCTCGATCCCTTGAATCTGGGCTTGGCCATGTAACTTGCTTTGGTCAATGAGACATCAGCACTATGACACAAGGACAGACATGAAAAGTACTTTTATTTGGGACTTCCACTCTCTTGCTCATTCTGGAACCCCTTTTTTCAACATATGAACTAGCCTGGGCTAGCCCCCTTGAAGATGAGGAAGTACATAAGGACAGAAGCTCAGTCACTCCAGCCGAAGTCTCAGATATAGCAGTCAAGCCCAGATGACCTCATTCAAGCACAGATAAACCACTGTGGTTGAGAGCAGTCTAAAGTGATGACTCGCAGAGCTGTGAGCAAATGAATGATTATCGCATTGAGGGCACTGGATGTAAAGACCAAACGATACGGTCAGTATGGATTACTAAGGGTTAAGGACCTGACATAAAGGCGGTGGGAAGCATCTCTCCACAAGCCCGTGATGTAATATATATGGCTTGCCCCCCAAAACAAATTGGATTCAGCAAATGCCTCTTTTTTGGATTGCAACAAAGACTCACAAAGTGGAATTTCCAGACTATTGTTAATAATAATGTTGAAAGATGATCTATCTTGATTGTGGTCGCCATTGTGTGCCTATTTGTAAGGAGAGAACAAGGTTTGAACAAGAGAAAAGAACAGAACAGATATATAGAGAAATGAAAAAAAATCCTTTTGAGTATTGAATGAGACAACTTGTGACCGCTGAGACTGAGAGACAGACATAGAGAGAGAAAAAGATAGTTTCAGTTTCTAACAAGTTTCCAGGTCCCAGTTCCACACTGAAGGAGACACATTACACTCTGGATTCTGTGCACACATTTCTGTATGGTTCTACTAAGGGTTCTAAGGCTTTATGTTGCAAAGAACAAAGACCCGTGAATATTTAATCATATGAGAATGGAGGTTGCTCTTTGTAATCCGAATAGTCAACCAAAATAAATAGTAATTATATAAGCAAAAGGTGACATGCAAGAAAAATGGGAACAGAATAAAACAATATTTTTGTGAATTTTATAATTTCACTCGTTAATTTAAGATCAATCACAATTTCTCATAAAATATTGCATCAAATTAAGTATATATAAAACTTTAGATAAATACAGTCAAGAAATTAATAGTTGAACGTTATACTTAACAAAGCAGGACTAATATATAGAGTGTTAATTTTTCAATTTTGATAATTCTACAATGGTTATTTATTTATTTATTTATTTAAATTTATTGGTGTGGCTTTGGTTAATACATCATATAGGTTTCAAGTGTACATTTCTAGGATACCTGGTCTGTATATTACATTGTGATTGCCCACCCCCCAAAGTCAAATCATCTTCCATATATTTGGCCCCCTTTACCTTTTATTACCCCCCCTCCCCTCTGGTGACCACCATACTGTTGTCTGTGTCTACCAGTTTCAGTTTTATATCCCACATGTGAGTGAAATTATATGGTTCTTAGATTTTCCTGACTTTTTTCACTTAGCATAATATTTTCAAGGTCCATCCATGGTGTCACAAATGGCAGTATTTCATCTTTTCTAATGCCTGAGTAGTACTCCATTGTATATATGAACCACATCCTCTTTATCCAATCTTCTATCGAAAGACAATTTGGTTGTCTCCATGTCTCGGTCACCATGAATAATGCTGCAATGAACACAGGGGTGCATATGTCTTTGCAAACAAAGGTTTTTGAGTTTTTTTGGTAAATACCCGGAAGAAGGATTAGTGGGTCTTACAGTAACTCTATTTTCATTTTTTTGAGGAACTGCCATGCTCTTGTCCATAGTGGCTGCACCAGTCTACATTCCCACCAGCAGTGAAGGAGGATTCCTTTTTCCCCACAGCCTCTCCAATATTGTTATTACCTGTCTTGTTGATCATGGCCGTTGTAACAGGTGTGAGGTGGTATCTCATTGTAGTTGTGATTTGCACTTCCCTAACAGCTAGTGAAGTTGAGCAACTTTGCATACATCCATTGGCCTTTTGCATGTCTTCTTGGGACAAGTGTGTGTTCAGGTCCTCGGCCCATTTTTAAATTACACTGTTTGTATGTTTGGTGTTGACTTCTTTATATTTTGGATATTAACCTACTATCAGAGTTGTTGTTTGTAAATATCATCTCCCATTCAGTCGGTTGCCTTTTTGTGTTGTTGGCAGGGGTTTCTGTGGACAGAGCTTTTTAGTTTGATATCGTCCCATTCATTTATTCTTATCTTGACTTCTCTTGCCTTTGGTATCAAATTTATAAAATGTTCTCTAAGACCAAGGTCTCTAAGTGTAGTACGTATGTTTTCTTGTATGGAGTTTATGGTTTCAGATCTTATATGTAAGTCTTTGATCCATTTTCGAATTAATTTTTTATACATGGGGACAAACTATAACCTAGTTTCATTCTTTTGCATGTCGCTCTCCAATTTTCCAAGCACCATTTATTGAAGAGGTTTTCTCTTCTCCATTGTGTCTTAGCTCCTTTGTTAAAAATTATTTGCCCATATACATGTGGTTTTATTTCTGGGCTCTCAATTCTGTTATGCTTTTCTATATACTAACAATGAAATTTCAGAAAAAAGACATTAAAAATTCATTTTATGATTGCAAAAAAGAGAATAAAATATGTAGGAGTAAACTTAACAAAGGATGTGAAGGACCTATATACTGAAAACTATAAAGCGTTATTAAAAGAGATTGAAAAACATAAAATGAAATGGAAAGATATTCTGTGTTCATGGATTGCAGAATCAACATAGGTTTTTAAAATGACCATATTATCCAATGTGATATACATATTTAATGTAATTCCCCTTAAAATCCCAATGTCATTGTTATTAAAGAAATAGAACAAAAAATTATCAGATTTGTATGGAACTGCAGAAGACCCCAAATAATAAAAGCAATCCTGAGAAAACAGGACAAGGTCAGAGTTATCCCACTACCTGACTTCAAATTACACTACAGCAATGATAATCAAAACAGCATAGTACTGGCAGAAAACCAGACACAGTCCAATGGAACTATTATGGTTACTCAAGTTGTTGACATTTCGAGCAGGTAGACAGGAACTTTATGTCCTCCATTAAGAACTTTTTCTAAGTGTGAAATTATTTCAAAGTAAAGACATTAAAATATATAAAATACTGGACTAAGGACATTTTTATCTTATTTTATTTCCCAGTGATGTTCCACTGAAATAACAAAAACTGAATGAAGGAAAAAGTCTTTCCATTCTCCCACTAAAGCAAAAGAAAGGGTGACATTGGCTAACTAGACGAATTGAGAACTTTGTGGGTAAAAGTAAACAGGTGGGATCACTTGCCTAAGGAACCAGAGTAAAGAAAATGTCCACCCTGAACAGAGGAAAGAGGGTTCTGTTGTACAGAGAAGAGCTATTCTTCTCAAAAGATCCCCGGAGACCCTCCAAAACTAGCACCACTGAATTAAGAGACACAAGTCATAAAACAATCGTCATGTGAATTCATTAATCGGGGCTTCCCAAACATGTCCACATCCCAGCACATGTAGACAATGAATACATTCATGCGGAATGACACAATGAGAGGCATACTTCAGGCAGCTTTAGCTGGTGGACGTTTGTGCAGTGCATTCCGTGTGGAAGTATCGGCAGACAGGAAGTATTTTGCAACAATGCAGGCCAAGATCACAGACAGATTTTATACGATGCCAATGAGACTGTACTGGTTTTGACTTTTTGACACACTAATGAAATGTGAAGTCAGTCTAGGAACATCAGATGAGAATGTCAAAGTCAAATGAAATGTCTGCCAAGAACCAAGTGTCATGTGCTTATCGTTTTTGGCCCAGGCATTGGGCAGGGCGAATTTGAAGCAGATGGGATTAGTGGAAATATGAGGCAGATAAGACTGAACACACCTCACATAATTAATAATAAAATGTTAGCACTCTGGAAAGCAGTCACAGATGTCAATTTCTCTTTCCCTGTTTGGTCCAGTAACAATTGAGATTTTGACTTAAAGGACAGGCAAGACCAAAAGTAACAGAGATTTTGACATAAATGGCACAATGAACTAATTGGTAAATCCAGAGATGATGAGTTGATTTTTGTTCAATTTGAAGGAAGGAGAGCACAGATAGATGATGGGGAAATAAGGAAGGAGAGATGTTGAGGTAACACGAAGATGTCCCAGTGAACACTTACAGGAGGAGGTGGGTGAATAAAATGGGTTGTTTGGAGGAGAGGCAAGTGACAGGGATGCAGGATCCTGTTAAAGTTATAAAAGTAGATAATTACAGAAGGAAAAAGAAAAGTGGAGGCATATCCAATAAGAAGGAAGACTAGAGAAAAAGAGTCACGGCATAGATATCACTGGAGATGCTGCAGGTACTCACATCCAATGCTGATCTCCTTACATTTTGTTTATTATATAATATATTACTATATTATAAGAAACTAGAAGTCATTATGGAAGGGGGAATTCAAAGAAAAAATAATAACTTTTAAATTTATCTACTGTCAGTATTTCAACACCAATGTCCTTTTCCTGCAACTGACAAAATTCAAATTGCCATAAACATGTTCTAAATTTCCTTCACTGATTTTCTAGTGAAATTGGTTCCTTTTTATTTGACAAAGATTAGAAAAGCTCTAATTTAACTCTCATTCAGCTGCTTTTTTTGTTGTTGTTCTGATAATTGTGTTTCAAATACCATTCGCACAAATGCCTGCAAATACGAGTACTTTTTAAATGTGGCTCTTAATTTTGCTTGATCTTGACATAAGAAAACGGGTAATAAGATGGCTCCCGTCTTCTGGGTTATTGGTTTTAAGTCAAGTTAATCTAACAAGGAGTGACAGCAAGCCATCACTGGCTCCTTTTGTGCTAGATATTCTGTGTTAATGTGTTGGTGGCCCTGGATCAATTGCTGGGAAAGAAGTGTCAATATCATTGAAACCACTGTCTCAACTGTAACCACTTAGTATCCAGAATAGACTCTCAGCAACCATTTCCTTTATTATCTGCAGATAAGGAAAATTTGTCACTCTGTGAGTATCTGAAGTATCAGGTGCTACATGCCTTTTCTGGATTTACATTAGTAAGAATTCTGTCCCCAGGGTTCTCTGTGTTGTATTTTTAATGACTAAGATCTTTTTTCAAATAAAATTCCAGTTTTGACCTAACAGGTCCTGGACATTTGTCATCCTATAAGATTCTGTGATGACTATCTGAGTGGTGCCAAGTACTCTATACTTTGTTCCGTAAAAATGAATATTTACCAAAAAATGGTAAGTGCAAATGCTCCCTATCACACACAGATCAAACCGATACAATTGAAATCTATTTTAAGTTTTTTCATTTAGATTAATTGTGCAAGTTTACAAAGGATTTGCCCCCACAAATCCTCCCAAACCAAATGCTTACCTATAGTTCAAAACCAAAAGAATCATGAAATACAGGCTGGATTTTTAAATACATTGCCTTGATGTAGTATGAAGTATATTCTGAAGCACTTCTCCATTAGTTTACTAAAGCTATTTCTTCCGTTTATCCAAAACACAATGCATGAGACTTAATCGTATGCCAAGGGAACATCTCTTTACTGTTTGTAAATCATATAGGGATTCCACACCTTTTCAAGCGGAGAATTACTTTCCATTTTCCTGACTCCTGTGTGGAGTAGAAAGTAGAAAAATTCAGAAAGTAAGTCAGAGGTAAATTGGGTCATTACTGCCAATTATCACTCCCTCGTTGTAATAGAATTTTCCATCCATGTCTTTAGCCATGTGATTTTGAGGTGCCTCCTACAGGAGTAGGCAGAGTATTTACCTTTAACACATGCGCTTTAGACTTTGGTATGACTTCCTTTGGACAAGGAAACATGAATGGAAGTTACACTTTGCCTGTAACAAGCTGAGTCTTTAAAAGGCGTTCCATGTTTCTGGCAGCTCCCCCGGAGTTTTCCACCTTTTGAAATGGGAGTAACATGTGCCAGGTAGCAATTTCTCCTTGAGCATGGATCCCCAAGTTAGCCATTATGGAATATACTTGAATCAAACCCCAAACCTTGAGTCAAGCATGGCTAAGGAGAGCTGAGGCAAGAGAAGAGAAGCTCAGCTAAAACACAGGCAACTGTGCAGACCCTTGACCATGAACTACATGATTGGTATTGTAAACATCAAGCTTTTAGGTTGTTTTGTTATGCAGCATAACCCCTGTAGCCTGGTCAGTCAAATCTCATGGCAGGGCGCCATGGTTAGCTACTTATTTTTCTCCTGGAAATTTTAGCAGATGACAGGAATGAGGGTACAGATACAGCAGGTTTATGTAATTTAGAAACCCTTACTAAGCACCAACTGTATACAGGATTAGCTTCTTCAGGACCTAGCAATCTAAATCTACTGATTGGGTAGACCACCATCGATCACCAGTATGCAATCACTGGTTATATAATAATGCACCCAAAGCATGAGAAGACCAATTCTTTTTAAGCTCCAAGGAAACTTAAAGTTCCATGGGAATGCATACGAAGATTGACCATATCTTGGACCACAAAGTAAACCTCAACAAACTTAAAATAATTAAAATTATATAAAATGTGTTCTCTGACCACAGTGGACTCAACCTAGCAAGCAAATAATGGAAAGATAACAGAAATATCTCCTAAAATTTAGAAACTATACAACATACTACTAAATAATGTTTGGGTCAAATAAGAAGTCTTCATGAATATCAAAAATCCATTGACCTAACTATAATGGAAACACCACATGTCAAAATTTGGGATGCAGCCAAACCAGAGCTAAGAAGAAATATGGAAACACTAAATGCATGTGTTAGAAAATAAGAAGGGTCTCAAATCAATAATCTAATCTCCCAATTCAAGAATCTAGAAAAAGTAGATCAAAGTGAACTCAAATCAAGCTGAACAGAGAAAACAACAAAGGCAAGGGCAGAAATCAATGAAATTGCAATGTAAAAGCATGGATAAAAATCAATGAAACAATGAGCTTTCTTGGTGAAAAGCTCAATAAAATTGTCAAACGTTTAACAAGACTGACATAAAAAAGAGAATATACAAATTATTAATATCAAGAATGAAACAGTTGCTATCACTAAAGACACCAAGAACACCAAACAGATAATAGGAATGCTATAAACAATTCTACATATATGATTTGGCAACAGATAAAATGGACCAATTCCTCAAAAAAGAAAGTGCCACAACTCACACAATATAAAATTAATCATCTGAATAGTCCTGTAACGATTAAGTAAACTAAGTTCATAATAAAACAATCTCTAAAAATAAATCTTCATGTCCAGATAATTTCACTGGACAATTCTATCAAACATTTAACAAGCATTAGCACCGATTCTACACATCCTCTTCCAAAAATAGAAGAATGGAATGCTTCCCATTCATTTTATAAAGCTAGTATTAATGTGATACCTAATATCCCTTATGAACATATACACAAAAGTCTTTCACAAAACATTATACAACTTACAATATTTTAACATAACTTATATGATTTAATATTATATATTAATATTATATGGGAAAATGCAATAAAAATAAAACAAAAAAACAAAAAATAATAAATGCCCATCGTTGTCACCTCTGATATGTGAGGTTTGAAGTGACTTTTATGCTGTGCTTTAATTCATGCATTTTCAATTGGCAATATCACTCCATGGGTGCAAAATTTTGTCCCTGAGGAGCAAACAAGTCTCATTGATTACAATGGTTTGTGACACTCCTAAGGGGCACAGTGCATGAACAGATATACCATATATTCATGATATTGAAATCTCATGAGCTGGGTGAGTAGAAAAATATATAAAATGGCTCCTTAGTGGGGCAACAATGATTTTGGAAAACACTAACCTATGGTTTTCGGTGTCTGAATTTTCTTTGTGTGTGTGTGTACACACACATACACACATACTCCTTTTCATTTTGAGTAACAGTTCTCTTCATTTTCAAAAAATAGAAGGCTTATTATTGTACTAACATTTTAGGAACATTTCCATCATGAATGATAAAAGTAGACAAAAAACGTGGTATGGCTTAAAAGGGCAAGACATAGTGATTGCAGGTAGATAGTGCATTGCTGTGTCTTAGAATATTCATTAAAACCCTTTAGAAATCTATTTACATTGACTGAGATTCCTTTACTGTGCAGTAAACTTCAGGTCTAAATAATGTCATAGAAAAAGTGCACCAGGCAGAATTAAACAGGCAAGGAAGTCTTTATGAAAGACTCTTGCAATAAGGGAGACAGACAGACTACCTGCACCAAAACCAAAGGTAAGAGAGGTATTAAGCATTTGGATAAATGCAAAAGTACAAAAGGACATTAGCATAGGGGCTTGGTCAATGTGATTCGGCCATCTCTGTTTGTTCATTTGTCCCTTATCTATCAAAGTTAGGTTCCTACTCTCCCACAAGAGATTGGAAGAAAGGGTTCCTGGTTCCCTTGATGATTACATTTCAAAGGGAAAGCTCCCAGCTCTCTGAGTTTTACATCCCTGGGAAGTAAAGCTGGCAAGAGCCTGGGAAATCATTTATATCTCAAAGGAGCAGGAAGGAATTTACAATTTCAACTTTTCTAAAGTGAACGCTCTAAGAACAGGGAGTCAGAGATTTATAGTCATGAAGATATCTGTCTAAAGGCTAGTCATGGGAACGCAAAGGCTGCCTCAGTCAATAAGCACTCCATAAAGTGCTTTCATTTATGAGGCCCCTAAGTTATCTTGTGGTTTACTAAAATTATATTTTATTGTTATCCTCTGGCTAACAATTAATGTAATACCCCAGAGTGACTGGAAAAAAGAAAAGAGCAGTTAAGCTCTCATTTGATATAAAAAAAACTGGGTTGTAAAAACATTTCTATAATTTTTAAGGAGTGACATTATATTGGTTACTCAAAAAACTGAAGTAAAATATTTTACACTGTAAAAACTGGTACTATATGCATATTTAAGGGGACTCCTTCTAATTACCAGTAATTATAATTTACTATGTAGCTTTCAGAATAATATTCTTTATTAGGAAAGCTTAACTTTTCCTTTTGTTTTCTAATCTACCAAACTGTCTGCTACTTACTCTTTTGACTTGAGATAAAAGGAGTAGGCAAAGAGGAATACTACTGGTAAAATGAAGAAAATCACAGAGAATTTGAGAAGGTTTAAGATATTTTCTTTTATTTAATCATCAAATGTGTAACTTAGGATTACATGAATGGTTTAGGCATATACTTAGATGACACAAACCAAAATATCGAGAGAAAAGGAATAATCTATTGTGTTGATTGCAAGTGAATAACTGAATAAAACGCATGCCGACGATTATGGGGCAGCGTGCCCACCAAGAGAACCTTGAGGGAGTCTGAAGTACTTTTCACCATGTGTGTTGCAGCAGAAGGAAATCTACTGCACAACATATTCGTTAGCATATCTTGAAGAATCTTGAGGTTCTATCTAGTTCTTAGCTCACTATAGTTATTCATTGTTGATATTTTATATCCTTTCTTCATAACATGCTCTTCAATTAAAAAAAATAAAAATGCTAATACTTTCAAGTAAGAATTACTGTGGTGAAGTGCCGTCAAGTCAGGCTTCACACACTGTAAAATCTGAATACTCCGATGTGAAATTGCTGAAAACAGCATTTTGATGCTTCAGGACAGTTCATTATGCCAGGCTCTGCTGCAGATGAGATGGTGAAGGCAGCAGAAAAACTGCATTGCGTTATATTGTAAGACTGCATTATAATTAAGTGTTACTGCTGTGTTTGTGGCTTCCAGAAAAATTATTAACAGCGCTCTGTCAGAGAATTAAAAACGTGGATCATGCAGATATTTCTTTTAATTTTCTAAAATTCACACCCTACTCCAACTGTTCTAATCTCTTTGCATTTGTGGATGGTATTTTTAACATGAACTTTGTGTATGTCTAACATCTAGTAAATAAATAAATCTATGCATTTGCCAAGACTTTCTCTTTTGATCTTTCTTACACCTACGCGGTCAAGAAATTAAAAGGCACACACACACACATACATATATATGAAATGCATACATATGGATAAAAATACATTATATAGTAGAGAGAACTATATAAGTCATACTATATATTTAACTTAGAAATCCAGACTAAACCTTGGGCCAATAAAGAAAATTGAAACTTGAAAAACAAAGATTTATATTTGTGAATAGAAAAATCACCTTGCGGTTTCCTAAAACCACGGGTGTCTGGGATTTCTGAGGAGAAATTTTCTCCCAGAAACATTGTTCTACTTGATGGCTTCGTTCGCTCAGAAATACATTTAGCCCCGATGAAGGACAGCAGTACTCGTACCATTAAAAGACCTGTCCACCAAGTAGGCAAATTATTATTTGATGAAATGTTGTTTACCAATTTCCCCCTTGAATGCAGTGACTGCTCCACAGCAATTGTTCTCGAAGATTCTGATTACTCATAGTATTAGAGACATGGGCTGAAGGGATGGGTATAAAGGGACCACAAGGAGTTTGTGTTATTCTTATCTGTCCATTTTCACACTCCATGAAGCTATAAACATTTAGAATAAAATGGTTACATGTCTTTTTCCCCCAAGTCCTAAGGTGTTCGCATTTAAAAAAATATATTGATAGTCTTAAAACAAGATCAAGTTTCTACTTAGATGATAAAAGACACATCTTTGTGTAAACAAACAGCTGGTATAAGGTTCATTTCCATTTCTGAAGAACATCTAGACAATAGTTTTCTGAGCATTACAACACTAAAGTGGAGTTCAGGGATGTGTTTGCAAGTCTTTGATAAATAGTCTATGGGCTCCAAGGAGGTGAGATTTGGAGAAAGAAGAAAGTACCTCAAATTCTGTCTGAGGAAGAGCATAGGAGTTCATTTTTTCTTCATCTCTCCACCCCGGCTTCCTTTGCCTTTCATTTTCAGAAGTGCTACTGTTTAAATTGCCTTCAGGGTGTGAAAGGAATAGAGGTTTAAGGAGGGGGTTGGGGGGAAAGTTCCAGATACTAGTGAACTTTGAAGCAAAGAGACAGAATAAACAGATGGAAATATGAAGCTACAGAAGGAGGGAAGGAAGTTAACAAGGTTCTTCTCAAGCGGTTATTTATAAGCGCTGCTGGTATTTTAAACTGAATTTGCTGTATTGTGAAGCTTTGATTGCTTTTTCAATGCATCCAGTAGCTGTGAAGTCAGGACCTACTGTGTGTGTCAGGTTCAGAGGACCTTGTCTTCTGGTCTAGGGAAGGAGATAGGCTAAATCCTTGCTACTCAGCCTGTGATCTGGGAACTGCAGCGCCAGCATTGCCCTGACTCAGAATCTGCATTTTAACAAGATCCCCATGCAATTCCTATGCACATTGAAGTTCGAGAAGCTTTAAATACATCACTATAGACATACTTAAAACAGATGTGCCTTGACATTCTGAGAGCACACATGGGGCAGGCGACCTAATTTCAGGATTGAGGGAAGATGTCACCTTGGGGTTATAAAATAGACCTGAAGGATGCTCTGGAGTTAGTTAATCAAGTAAATGCATACAGTGAGTTTAGATAGTGATCTGGGCAGAAGGAATACTCCTTGGTACATAATCAAGAACGTTCAGTTTGGCTAAAATTTAAAGTGTAATTAGGCAGACAGAGACGGATAATGGTAGGGGAATGTGAGTGGGAGCTAACAACTGATGGCTTGATAAACCAACCGAGGATTTGGGACTTTATCTGTTGGGTAACATTGAGTTAGTCACAACATGTTTTCACAATTTGGAGAATGGTTTTGAGATAGACAAGGTGGCAGCGGAAAGATGCCCTCAGCTGAACCCCAAACCCCAATTTCTTCGGGCCCGGGCTTGTATAAATTGGATCTTAGTTCCTTCTTTGTTTCACAGGAACAGAAGAAATCAGTATAATCCTTAAAGAGTGTTAGGTGGTGTTTACTTGTTTTGTGTTCTAGAATGGAGAGATGTTTTCCAACAAAACCAATATTGGTAGCCATTTGTGTGATCGTTTCTGTAGTCACTGTGGATTGAAAGGAGAGGCAGCTGTCGGCGCTTTTCTCCCCAGCTTCAAGGCACCAACCGATGAAAGCCACAGTTGTATAGAAAATGGTGGAACCTCTGGATGAACTTAATTTCATCTTTTATATTTAAAATGTTTAAGGTCACTTCTGGGATGATGTTCACAATATTGTATGCAAGCCCTGCTCTAAACCCTTCAACTCAGCCTGATTTATCTACAAACCACACATTTACCAGAGTGTAAAGTTATCATCACACTCCAAGGACTATTTAGAGCCATTGCTGAGGTGAATACGCACTACTGTGCACACGCAAACGCACCCCAACCATACAGGTTTTAAAATAACTTTGACTTCAGTCTAGATTTGAATTCCGGGTTGGTTGCTTTTGCCCTCACTCCTTGCCTCTGAGCTCTCCATACTTAATAGTGATGAAAAGAACCTTGTTTTTACACCTTATTCTTTCCCGTGTTACTTCTTTGTTGACCAGTTTGATCTCTGATCGCACCCAGGAAAACTCAGGCTGCATGGAGCCTTTTTCCTGTCTGAGATATATGAGGAGCAAGTAAGTCAAGAGAATGTTAACATCTCCATGTTCCATGCAACTGGGAAATGCGCCTAACATTTTATGATCCTGAATGTGCATACCAGGGCAATGCTATGCAAATTCTTTATTATTTTTTATTAAAGAATTTATTTTTTAATCCTTGGCTGTTGTAGTTCAGTGGATTGAGCATGGGCTGCAAATCAAAGGGTCGCCAGTTCGATTCCCGGTCAGGGCACATGCCTGGGTTGCAGGCCAGGTCCCCAGTGGGGGCCACGTGAGAGGCAACCACACATTGATGTTTCTCTCCCCCTCTTTCCCCCTCCCTTCTACTCTCTCTACAATAAATAAATAAAAATTAAAAAAATAATTTATTTTTAAGAGTGGTTTGAGGTTCACAGACAGACTGAAGGAAAGATAGAGATTTTACACATACCTGCCGCCTTCACACAGGCACTGCTTCTCCCATCATCAGCATCCCCCACCAGAGTGGTACCTGTGTTACAACTGATGAACCTACATCAACACATCATAATCAGCCAAAGTCCATAGTTCACAATAGGGCTTACTGTTTGTGTTGTACATTTTATGGGTTTAGACAGATACCTAATAGAGTATCACTCAGAGTATATTCACTGCACTAAAAATCCTGTTCTCTGTTTATTTATCTCTCCAGACCCCACTCCCACTCCTGGTAAACACTGATCTTTTCACTGTTTTCATAATTTGGCCTTTTCCAAAAGGTCATATGGTTGGAATCATATACCATGTAGCCTCTTTCGATTGGCTTCTTTCACTTACTAATATGCATTTAATTTTCCTCCATGTCTTTTGATGGCCATTCTGATACATTTGTAGTTGTATCTTACTACATTTTTTAGTCTGTTTCTATTTTGTTTTCCTGTTTACTTTGTTCATTAGATTCCACATATGAGTGAAATCATTTGGTATTTGTCTTTCTCTTACTGAATTATTTCACTAGCAATATGATGTTGAGCATCTTTTCATATGCTTATCTCCCATCTGTTTATCTTCTCTGGTGACACATCTGTTAACGTTTTTGGCCCATTTTTAAATCAGGTTGCTTGTTTTCTCATTGTTGAGTTTTAAGAATTCTTTGTATATTTTACATAATATTCCTTTATCAGATATGTCTTTTGTGAATATTTTCTCTCCTAGTCTGTGACTTGTCTTATTATTTTGACATTGTCTTTCTCACAGGAGAATTTTTCAAATTGTATTGAAGTCCAGCTTATTACTTTTTTCCTCCTTGGATCATGTCTTTGGTGTTGTATCTAAAAATCATCACCAAATCCAAGGTCACCTAGACTTTTCTCCTGTGTTATTGTAAGGCTTCAGAAAGAATCACCCCAAGATGCGCCTCTGTGCTATGCAGATTGTTTTGAGCTAAAGCAACAGGGACCCTGTGGGTTCAAGATAAACTTTGCCTCCACCTTTTAATTACTTAAAATAATTTCAATTAGTGCCTTGCCCATACTAAGAGATGATCAGAGATAACCCTTTTTGACTTATGTATAGGGCAGGACAAATGACTAATTACTGAGCACAGCTCTTCTTATTACCCTGCAATGACCCTTTGAAGGCCCAAAGTGCCTTACCTCATCTTCAGCTCAGAATGTCACGTAGAATTCATTTTCCCTTTCTGTCCCTGACCCTCTCATGTATGTGGGTCTCTGACTCCTCAGTATGGGGGGCTCCTATACATATGCATACAATTCAATTTGGTTATTTTCTCTTGTCACTCTGTCTCTGTAGATTTCATTATTAGATTACCCAAAAGAACCCGGGAGGGTAAAGGAAAGTCTCTTCCTCCCCCACATTATTTTCTAGGAGTTTTATAGTTTTTCATTTTACAGTTATATTTGTCACATATTTCAAGTTATTTTTTGAAAGATATATTGTCTGTTTCTAGATTAAGATTCAGTGGTTACAGCACTATTTGTTGAAAATTCTCTCTCTACTCCATCGTACTGCCTCTGCTCCTTTGTCAGAGATCAGTCGACTGTATTTATGTGGGTCTATTTCTGGGCTCTGTATTCTGTTCCATGGATCTATTTGTTTATTGTTTCCCCAGTACGACACCGCGCTGGCGACTGTGGTTTTATAGTAAGTATTGAAGTCGCGTAGTGTCGGCCTTCTGGCTTCATTCTTTCCCTCCAATACCGTGCTGGCTATTCAAACCTTATTTTAGTTTTTCTTAAGTTTTCCAAAATCCAGTTGTCAAAGCTGCCACCCCTGTTCTCTTAGATAAAGTTTTGTTTTAGGAACACAGAGCCGCTTAAAGGTAGACTTCAAAAAAGATGTACCAATTTAACGTTAAAAAATTACATTAGAATTCAATTAAGAATAAACAAATGACCCTAATTCTCAGCAACTTTATTTTAATTGAATGGCTAGAAGACTATGGGGCCGCAAAGTATGTGTGTGTGTGTGTGTGTGTGTGTGTGTGTGTGTGTACTCAATCCTGTTCCTGGGGAATAGAGAGTCATATTGAGATGCTGAGTCTGGCTATTCACTTTGAGTTTTTAAGACACAGGGAACATAGTTTCATTGGCATCTAAATCATCATAGCTAGCACATAAAAGTGGCAGCTATGTAGGTCTTTAAATATCTTATACATATTAATCTATTTAATCCTCACAATTATCCTGTAATGAAGATATGATTGCCCTCAATTTTCTGATGATGAAACTAAGTCAAAGAGTAGTTAAATAATTCCTCCAGGATTACACAGCTATTAGGTAGTAGAGCTGTTACTGATTAGTCTTGAAAATATGAGTAACCGGTGCAGAGTAAAATGGTATACAAGACGTTTAAAGTTGGGGAGGTATGGGTACAAAACTTGGTTCTAAGAATTAAAGTACAAGTTCTTGGGCAAAGTGATTAAACTCTGTTAACTTTAATTTGTTCATCCAGAACCTGGAAAGCATATCTCCTACTAATAGGTTCCTTGGAAGATGAAAAGAGATAAAGAGAGGAAAGTACCTACCATTGGTTCAGGGGCATAAAATGGGCTCAATAAAGGTTACTTGCTGTTATTACTACATTATAGTTCCAGTAAAATCTCCACTGGTCAGTACAATCAGCATTTCTACATAAACTATCCTTTCCAGATGAACTTGGTTCACTACTTTACATGCCAAATAGTTAACTATATTTTCAAGAAGATTTTCAACCATGTGCTATGCACTCCCTAACTGAACTATAAGTTAATCATTAGGGAAAACAATGGGACGTGTGAACAGTACAAGCAAATGCAAGTGTAGCTGGTAAAGGAAAGGCGAACTGCATGCCTGTTGGAATCCAGGATTGTCCCTTAATCTGTAAGGCTAAACTGTAATACTGGAGATGTAAACTGTAATACTGAGATACTCAGTGTACCTCAGGGATACCCTTAATGACAGAAACAGCAGGCATTTCCCACCTAATTCTCATTCCTCAAAGTCTGCCTTAATCACATTCAGATCCAAAGGAAGCCCCAGAACCTGGGTCTACAGAGATGATGGTGTTAACAGTGACCTTGACCTCCAGCCTTCCCCTAGCCTCATGAGTAGCTGAACTGTTATTCCCACTGATCAACCAGAACAAAATGATCATTAACTCTATTTTGGTTAAGATTATCTCCTTCCCCGCTGCCCTACACTTTAACCTAATCTCAGTCTGAACTAGCACATGGCCCTTCCTGCACAGTCCTTCCAAAGAGTGGGTTGGCCAAAGAATAAAATATTTTATGATCTACTGCCCCGGCATGTTGCTCCTGCTCATCCCACTTCCCCCCAACCAGTTCTTTCTTGTTTCCCCTTCCCTGTTTTAAAAGAAAAACTCTTTTTTCCTAATCCTGGAAGGGCCTACAGAACTTATGGCCAGAGTGGTCTCCTTATTGCAATATCATGCCCTTCCTATTGCAACAGTCCCCCTCTTTATAATAATCCATTTGATAAAGTCTTTGTCAAGTTCAGAGTTCTTTAAAAATAATATGATATCCGCATGTCCAAATTTTGATCTCCTTGAAGGAGCTCCTCAGATTCTACTTGTGCAGATTTTCCATGACCATTCTAGAATTCCCACCTCATTGTGCGTGCTATTGTGTGCATACTTTATGTCTTTTGCTGGATGATAACTGTCCCAGGAGGTCTCTGCCCAACTCATTCTTTGATTTCTCACAGTGCCCACACTGTACGTGAGTAAGAACTTACTCAGTTTTCATAAAGTGAATGAAGAATGGACTTCACACATCCACAGAGTCTATCAAATGTCAATAGAGGGTCAAACGCAGCAAACAAACAGGATGCTTTACGCTCTTATGTATAATCCAGTTTAAATTAGACAAAGTATAAAACATGCTTAGAATGGTGCATGTAGTAAGCACTCAATGGACGCTAGTCATCGTCATCATTAACACAATCCTCTTTGCATTTGCACTGAAGAGATGCTCAGTTAATGGAGAGCACCCGACTTGTATAATCATGGCTGAAATTAATCAGGGAATATGAATGGATTTTTTCTGTCATATAATTTTAAAATACAATTTTACCGTGGTTTGAATCACAGGAATGAGTATTCCCTGTGACAAACAACCCTGTGACAGCAGAACAGAGATGTAACTCACTTATTTTTGCTTTTAGTTTTTTATTTGGTTGTTTTATGCAGCAGAGGGAGGAAGCAAGCTTTTACTGAGAGTCTATAACTTGCTCAGTACTGTACTGGGTGTCTAAATATAATTTACCTCTTATCACAATTTTGTAGACCAAAGAAATTAACTCTGAAAAGTTAACTTCCCCATGGAATCACTTTAGGGAAAAAAAATACCCTGGTTTAGGTTAGAATCCAGACATTTAATAAGCATCCTTGAAAGAATGGATGATAGTTTATTGACTTTGGAGATTTTGTTCTTTCAAGAAGAGCACGCTGCCCTCGCCCAAATTATGAAGAGATGAGACATTCAGAAAATTGCTAAAATCACAACAGTGTGAACTATTGCATTAGAACCTTTTAGTCCTGAAAGGAACTAATACATAGAGTGCCCTAGTATTCAAGTAAGGGTTAAGACATTTGCCCAAAGCTGGTTGAAACAGGACCATACCTAAAGTTACCTCGCTCTAGTCCAGCCGCTTTCCACTGTATGGCACTGCCTCACATAATTTATAATGTTATTTCCTTATCATTTTTTTGACATTTGAGTTTTTAATAGTGTACTGTTACAAGTATTACTACAAAAAGTAAGCTGAATGATGAGCCTCCCTCGTGAATGAATGCTCAGAAAGCATTCCCTCCTGGAGGAGCCCAGGGTTTTTTATTCCTTCTTTTTCACTTTATCTATCCCCGCTTCTGCCTCCTTCCTCATGTTTATTTTTTTCCTGTAGATCTCTTTTTACCTGTGTGTGTCTTCTATGAGCATTAGTCTTCCAGGCTGACTTGTATTCTTATTGTTTTTCATATTGCAGTGCTTTTTTGATGATTCCAACTTTAAAATATACTGCTATGTGTTTTATGGGTAAATCGTCAGAACTATGTGAATTTTAAAAATACTTCACTGACTTTATATGAAGACAATATTTTGAACTGACTTAAAGAAATCATATTATTAGCATTGTTGTGAAGAAATAAGAGCTTTTATAGCTCATTAGGATCATTACATAATAATTCAAGCATAATGAATATACAAAGACTTTCAAATAGAATAGTTACATTTGATGAATAGATGAAAACCCTGAAATAACTACTTATATAAGAGATTTATGATTAAGACTTAAAAAACATTTAACTGATTATTTACAATAGAATATGTTCCTAAAATACACACCTAATTTAGCTTTTGTGTATTCAACATTTCAAAAAGTACTTATTAATCATTTTCTACTATGTGCTAACTAATGCAGAATTACTGATACAACCAAAAGAAACAAGACAAGGTCTTAACCTCGATAACTTAGAGGCCATTGTGAAGAAGCGGCAATGCATCCAAACAGCCAGGGAGCCGTCTAGGAAACAAAGCATCAAGAAGCAATGTGACCTCTATGGAAAAAGGGACTGCCCTGATGTAGGAGGAAAGCACAGAAGGCTGAGTGGAAGAGGTAGGTTTTGAGTTGGGCCTTGAGAGATAGGGAGCCTTTCAACATGCAGAGATCCAGTGGGCATGCAGAGAACAGGAGAAACAGCACAGACAAGGGCATCCCACGGACAGGAAAAGCGGCAGCTGTGTAGTTTAGCAGTTCCACTCTGAGACCTTTTGTGAGCACTGTTATGGGGATGAGTTTGCAAGCGTGGAATGTGCCTAGCTGTGCTACTTAGGCTAAGGCTGGCTGCCATACAAGTACACTCCATGATTTCAGTGGTTTAAGTTCCATGCATTCTCGTTTCTCATGCACAAAAGCACACCGTGAGAGTCTTTCTGCTCTGCGAACGGTTTTCTCCCATCATGTGATTTAGAGACCTGGGCTCCTTCTTTCCACTGGGGTCTTGGTATTCTCTGCATCAGCAATTGATGGGGGAAGGAAGATGGGGAAAAGAATATATGTTTCTTTGCTACTTTGGCTCAGAAGTGACCCTTCCTCCTTTCCTTTGTATTCATTGTTGAGAACTAGTCATATGTTTTCTTTTCTACCTAGAAAAAAGGAGGCCTGGGAGATAGAATTCCTGGCTGAGCAGCTGCTTCCCAGCAACAGCACTCTATCAGAGAAAGAGGAGTCTGCTCTGCCACACCCACCCACTAAGGAACTGGTTGGCAAAGTACAGGAACACATATGAAAACATATATTAGATTCCAACTGAGGGTACACTTGGTATGTTTACATCACAGAGATCACCTCTATTAGTAATTGACTACACTACTACAGGGACATTGTTAAAATACTTTGTCATTCTGCTCCAGGACTCAGAAAGATATAATCAGAAAAAAATGATACACATCAAACACAAATTCTCAAACTGAAATTGATTAGAATCAAGTGCTGGAAATTATTTGAATGATAAAAAATATGTCATTACAGATATTTCTAATTAAAGGGAGAAAAAGAGAGAGAGAGGGAGGGAGGAAGCACGGGAGGACTTTCAGATGTTCATAGGATTCCTATTCATTAGAAATGTAGAGTCCAAGATGAACTTCTCTGAGGTAGAAAAATTATGTTTGGGGTTTTAATTGTATTTCACACTAAAAAAAGAGTATCCCAGGTTCTAATTATGTCTCTCTATGAAATCACCTTTTCGTCACATCTCTGTTACCCTGACAGTGTTTTGTTCTGTGTACCCTTCATATTCTTCTTCATATCCCATCTCTAGACAATCCCACCCACCACCATAGGTTCAGGTGCCATCTGTGTGCAGATCAATCCCAAATACTTAACATCCACCAGGCCCATATTTCTCATCATCTCCTGGAATCCTCCAACAGAGATCCTTTAGATGTCCCAAACCCTCAACATCACCAAATCTTAACTGCCAATTCCTGGGCATACAATCTAGTTGCTGATCCAAAATCCATCCCCCACTCTTTTTTCCTTGCTGTCCTGATATTATTCGCTCTACTCCAGGTTCTCATGTGCTTCTTGGATGTGGTGATGGGGGTGGGAGGGCTGAGATCCTTCTACATCCCAGAGCTGAATCTTGAATGGTAAGCCACTCAGACTGACAGTTGTCTTGTACCTCCTTCTAGTGATTGGTTTATTCATGAGCAATTTTGGACAATGGCATGGTGGGTGGCCTTCCGGTCCAGGAACTGCTGGGAAAGCTGTCCTTCCTCTTACTTACAGAATAAAATATCAGATCATCCTTTTTCTGTCCGTACACACTGCAGTGTTCAATGATGCCATCTAGGGAAGCCAGCCTAAGAGCTCAAGTCACTTGCTGAGAATGGCCGAATAGAAAGAAATCAGACAAACATGTCCTTCACCACGCCATTTTAGCTCCTTCATCATGCCATTTTAGCTCCTGAATTATCAACCCTGGGCCTGTCCTACACCTGGAATTCTTGTTAGAAAACATAATAATATGTTCTTGTTATTTTAGTCATTAGTTGCAGTAAAAGACCAAAAACCAAAAAAACTTAACATTTCTCTTCCAACAGGCTCATCTTGAAATTGCTCAAAATTCAAATCTTCCAAACAAAAATGCAGTCCCCTTCTATCAGCACTCATATATAATTAGTCATCTAATTCTTTAGTCCTACCTCCTACAGATATCTTAAACCTATTGCTTTTTCTTCAAACTTGCTGTCTTACCTTGTTTCAGTCCCTTGCTGTCTGTCACCAGGAAAAGTACTTCTCTAATGATAAGGGGTAAAGAACTCCTTTACTCTGTTACTGGAATATCACCACTGCAGAAAGTATCTGTCATTTCTTAGCTCTGTTTAACTAGAATGCACATTGATTGTGCAATTATACATTAAAGATAGTGTGTGTAAGTACACAATGGTTCTGAAAGTAATTCCATTTCTTACAAAATGTTTATCAGATGATTTTGTTGAATAATAAAAACCCATGAAAAGGCAGGTCAACACCATGGAGGATATTTAACTCAAAGACAAATCAGATTAACATAAAATGATCTGATTATGTATCCCGAATGGAAGCCATCCTCAAAACTATTTCATTATATGCGTACTCAACTTCTTTGCTTTAATATAATTTTAGCAAAGTCATAACCAACCAGTGAATAGCAAATAGCTTACTGCCTCTTTGGCCTCTCCCATAACATATGTTTTTAATATTAATGCATAGCTTTCCCATTTCTGCTACCTCATTCCCTTCTTTCACGTTTTGTGGTGACAACTGCTATCAACTTCATTATACTGAGAGGGTTGTATCATTAGCTAGCTCAACAGCACCATAGCAACAATGTCTAATTAGAAACATTCTGTTTTTAAGTTATATTTTTACACGGGGACTCGTAAAGATTGATACATTAAAGAAACAGGATATGTTCATGACATCCAGGAGCCATCATTTCCCTTAATAAGCTTCAAATGTAAATTTTCCTTTTTTTTTAACAAAAAAAGGGACCTATGTTTCATTGTCTTTCTTTCATCTTAAGTTGACAGAGCGAACCCCAATGTTTAAGAAGGTTCAGCATTTGCTTTGTGATCATAACTGAAGTACTGAAAACCAAGATTTTAATGACGTGGTTTAATGGCTATAGATCTGATTATAATGTAATTGACAAAGAAATTTGCTTTTCTAAAACAACATTTTAAGATCATTAGAATTACAAATGAAAATCATATCAGAACTTTGTAGACCTGTGGATATTTTTATATAAACTCTAGAATACCCACTTTAATAATTAAAAAATATATATACAAAACATTAAAACAGCTATTAGAAATCATAAGATTTAGAAGGCAGAGGATAGAAATAGCAGCATTTGCATTCATGTTTAGAATATGTGTCAAGGTTTAGTGAATAAGCAAATGTGTTCCTCAAAAGATGGCAGTGTGGAAGAAGCCTAATTCTAATGGAACATAGTGAAAAGTTCGAAAATTCCTTTTGTTAATACCACAACACAGGAGTGACTACAGATAGTACTTTTATATTTAAAATAATACCTCTCACATGTTAACTTGAATTTTTAAATTTCCCTGGCAAACACATTGTACTGTATGTACTGAGACAAAATCAATGATATTATATTATAACAAATTTTTGACACTGTCTATATTTCAGGAAGTCCTGGTTAAGTTGGAGTTGAACTCAATGCTACACCCAACAGATGATTAATAAATATATGATGAGATCTTCTAGTTAAGGTATAGTGCAAGCTATAGTACTTCTTCATGTCTTACATATAATTCATAAAATATCTTTATTTTTTATTGAATTTATTGAGATAAAATTGGTTAATAAAATTTTATATAGGTTTCAGGTATACCATTCTACAATACATCATCTGTGTATTGGATTGTGTGTTTGCCACCTGAAAAGCCCTTAGTTTGAATATTCATGTTGAACTGTCCATTTACAATTCATTGGATTTTTTTAGATCTCCCAGATGGAACAACAGATGCTAACATAATGACTAAAAGCTTTGGTCAAGCATTTTGAGAAATGAAAACACTCAATCCTCTTAGATGCAATAGCCCTACATTTTGACATGAATAAAACCATTCCATTCCCATGCAGTTTTCTCAAAGGTAGTTTTAAAAATTCTTCTAAATATATATTATGCAACCTCTACATCAATTGCAAGTTAAGAGGTACCTCTTGATTTTATTTTTGAGAAACAACCTTTAAAATATTGCATGAAAGACAAGTGAAAACCTTGGAGTATGCTTAGTAGCCTTAGACCTTTTTATACTGTAAACATAATATTCTTTCAAATAGTTAAAAAACTTAAACATTAGAAACGAAACTGCCTTATGGCCCAGCAATCCCACTTCTGGAAATATACCCAAATAAACCTAAAACACTAATTCCAAAGAGTATCCACACCCCTATGTTCACTGCAGCATTATTTATAATAGTCAAGATTTGCAAGCAGCCCAAGTGCCCATCAGTAGATGATGTGTATAAAACATTTACCATACATTTATTTGCACGGTGGAATACTACTTGGCTGTAAAAAAAAAGAAGCAAACCTTACCTTTTGTGACAGCAGAGATGAACCTGGAGAGTATTATGCTAAGTGAACTAAGGCAGTCAGAGAAAGACAAGGACCTTGTGATTTCACTTAATGTGAAATCTAATGAACAAAATGAATAGACAAAATAGAAACAAACTCATAGATACAAAAAACAGACTGAGAGCTGTCAGAAGGAAGGGGTGTTGTGGGACTGGGGGGAAAAGGTGAAGGGATTGAGCAAAAACACCTCATAGACACAGACAACAGTGTGGTGATGACCAGAGGGAAAGCGGTTGGGGGAGGGAGAAGAGGGTTAAAGGGGCAATAAATGGTGACGGAAGGAGACTAGGGGTAGTGAACAAATATACAATGTACAGGTGATACATTTTAGAACATACACCTGAAACCTACATAATGTTATTAACCAAGGCCACCCCAATAAATTCAATAAAAATTTAAAACAAAAAAAAGAAAAAAGAAATAAAAATTTAAAAATATTATGTAATTTTTGCACTGTCCTATCAAAACTTAATGTTTGATTTTCTTAATTGCTGCCTGTTTTTTCAACTATAAAATATCTATGAAATATATAAGTCAAAATATTAACATAATGAAAAATCACTAGAGCCTCAGTGACCTTCCTCCAGCTTGTCTATGCCTAAGCCTACCTTAGTTGAGAATTTATCCTATTTAAAAAATCTCCAAAGAAGACAGCACCAGCAATCTCTCCTACTATGGAACAATAAATTTTTAAGGAACTATTGTCAAATGCTAAACTTACAGAGGTATAAATTGAATCTTCCCATTGACCAGAAAAGATGAGATCTACAGCAAGTAAACATACTGCCGTATGTACAGTAGACAATTAAAAAAAATTCTGAATCATGATGAAAGCCATTGTTATAGTTTTAATAAAGTAACTGATAGTTGTTCTTCCATCATTCTGAATTTTCCCAATCCTTAACATCTTATTACATTACATCATAGTTTTTTTTAAATTCAAAAATAATAATATTCTGCCCTGGCTGGTATGACTCGGTGGGTTGAGTGTCAGCCTGTGGACCTAAAGGTCACCGGTTCGATTCCAGGTCAGGGCACATGCCTGGGTTGCAGGCCAGGTCCCCAGTGGGGGGGGGGGTGAGGCAAAACTTCCCTCTGTTTCTCCCTCCCTTCCCCACTCTCTCTAAAACAAAAAATAAAATCTTAAAAAAAATAGCAATATTCTCAGTCTCATTAACCTATTTTATTTTCTCTGTCTCTAGTTATTACTGCAGTTTTTCAACATTTCTCCACAAGTGCATACTGTCCTTTTTAATTTGGTGTCTAGGAAAGAAGAAATGTAAACCTAAGACTCCATTAAGAATAACACACAAAGTAAGTATGATAGAAAATTGGCTTGTGCTTTTCATTTTTTCCTTAGTCCTATACACATAAAGCCAACAAAATTCAGTTTATTAACCCCCCATAGTGAAGTAGCAGCAGGACCATCCTGCTTTTGCAATTATTCAATTGTAGATTCTATGTATTATTGGTTGTTTTGAAAAATAAGATAATAGGAATTTATGCAAACTAATATCAGGATGATATAATATCATTAAGTCCAGGAGGAACCTATGCTTAAGCTAATCAACTTTGTTTTATTTATACCAAGTAATGAATTCCTTGCCACTAAGCAGCAACAATGAAATTAGGAATATAAGAGGTGTATATAAAATAGGTTGGATAATTCTATAACTAAAAGAATATATATATATATATATATATATATATATATATATATATATATAATGCACATAGGTCTGTGTGAAGTTATAGGTTTTATCACATTAAAACATTGAATTAATTTACTGAACCATTGAGAAATACATCTTGTCCAATATCACATATATTTTCACAGTTTTAGTGTTGACATTCTATACTAAGCTTTGTTTTCATATTTTAAAGAGTTTGCATGGAGTGAGGTATTAAATGCGATTTAGCCTCTGGGGTACAGACACCTTTATTCACAGTGCTCAGAGACTTAATTGGCATAAAATCTGTTGGAATCTTCAGCATTATAGGTTCTCTTATGCTACATTTAATACTTAAAAGTTGAACCTTTATTTAGTTTCTGATTTTGAGAATACGCTTATTTGTATTTTTATTTTGCCGTCCTCTGTCCTCACCAGGAATGCATAATCCTAGAGTTCATTGTCAGCCTCTGCTTTGATGAGACAGACAGGACGGAGTGTGCCGGCCGCAGAAGCTGATTTCGCTTGTCCTAGTGAACTTTCCACAGCAGTGCTTCTCTATTGAAATAGGTGCAACGGTGAGGTCTTAGGCAATTTCGCAGATATCAAAACGAAAAGTAGTTCTATAACGTGCCAACACAATGGCTTGAGTTTAATAAGCTTTATGTGAAAAACAAATTCAGTGCCTGCCAAACTGGAAAGCCAACATGAAATAGGGAAATGATGCTTTAAAGATTTTTGTATGTGATCATTTTAAAAAATATACTTCAAACTGTTAAGAATGACCATTTTTAAAAAAATTTCAACTGAATTCATTGGGGTGACCTTAGTTAATAAAATTATATATATTTCACGTGTACCATTCTGTAACACATCATCTGTACATGGTATTGTGTGTTCACCACCCCAAATCAAGTCTCCTTCTGTCACCATCTATCCCCCCTCTACCTTCTTCTACCTCCCCCAGGGCCTTTCACCATACTGTTGTCTGCATCTGAGGGTTTTTTTGGTTTTTTTCTGCCTAATGCCTTCATCTTTTTCACTCAGCCCCCAACCCCCTCCCCTCTGACAGCTGTCAGTCTGTTCTCTGTATCTATGTCTATTTCTACATGGACTTTTTTCGTGGTAAACTATACATGGCATAAAATTTACTATTTTAACCATTTTATGTGTAAGTTCGGTGGCATTTAGTATATTCACAATGTTGTGCAACCAACACCACTATGCTTTTGCATAATTTTTATTATCCAAAGCTTAAACTCTATACCCATTAAAGAATAAATCGCCATTCCCCCCTCCAGCCCCCGTGACCTCTATTCTATTTTGTCTGTATGAATTTGTTTTTTTGCAGTTAGCTCATATAAGTAGAATCATACTCAGATAGGTTTTTGAAAAAATGTGACCCAAAAATAAGGAATCGGGTTTTTTAAAAAAAGAACTGATGTTAATAAGTCTAAGAGTTTTTTATACACACACACACACACACACACATAATCAGATGAAAAGCAGAAATGTAAGAAATGTATGTGTTCATGTTTTATATCACTTATAGACATTGGACTTCACTGGCCAATAGACTGCATAGAAATAAGATTTTTTGAGATTTCTCCACATATTATGAATACTTAGTGTTCAAGGAGTATTAATCAATGACTTGTATTGATGATAATCAGTTTCATTTGAAAGACTGAGTTAAGGTTATAAATATCAATACTCTATTAATTAAAACAAACCAAGGTAGAGATTCCAGATCAGCCCTGGCTAGTATAGTTCAATGGACTGGGTGCAGGCCTGAGAACCAAAGGGTCGCCAGTTCGATTCCCAGTCAGGGCACATGCCTGGCTTGCAGGCAGGGTCCCCAGTAGGGGGCACGTGAGAGGCGAGCACATGTTAATGTTTCTCTCCCTCTCTTTCTACCTCCCTTCCTCTCTCTCTAAAAATAAATAAGTAAAACCTTAAAAAAAAAGATTCCAGATCGGACCAAATTATGACAGTGGACACCACAGTTCGCCTATTTCTTTATAACCAGTAGTCACATGTTCGCACTAACTCCTGTAGCACTCTGAGTGCGTATTCATAGTGCCAACATTAACATGACCTTTGGCGAAGTCAGTGGATTTGGATAAGTCTTTTAGCCCAGGCATGGCAGAGATCCGATCAAACTACAGCCACGGCTCTGGGTCACGTGTCTTCCTCTTACTCTTTTTGAGCCCGACCTCCCCTTCATTTTCTAGAGCAGCGCTGTCCCATAGAAATAGAAGGCATACCCCATATTACATTTAAAATTTTCTAGTAGCCACATTTTAAAAAGTGAAACAAAACAGATAAAATTTTCGTAGTATAATGTATTTAAACAAATCTTATCACTTCAATATGTAATCAATATAAAAATGTCAAATGATATATTGTGCATTATTTTGTCATGCCGAGTCTTTTACATCCAGTGAGTATTTTATACAAATGGCACATTTCAATCCAGTCTAGTCACATTTCAAGGGCTCAACAGGTACACGTGGCTAATGTCTACTGTACTGGACAGCAGAGTTCCTGACATTTGCCCAGTGCTCTCACTAAATGAATCATTCTATCAAAGAGCATTTATAGGTTAGTTTCTCCATTGTCACAATTGAACTTGCTGGTATGAGCATAAGAGCACCGGAAGCAGTCAAGTGCAAGTAAAAGAATGAAACTCCATTAGAAATGAGGATAATGATTTGTATTTAAAATTATAAATTCGGGTCCACAGTGTGCATTGAGTTTCCTGCTTGGTAAAACGTAGATAATAATGCCTATAAATCATTTTGCACAGTGCCTGCCATGCAGTTAGCTGTCAGAGAAAGAGTAGCTATTTCTCTAACAATGAGATGGCTATCAGTTTGGTTCACGGTCTGCAAGCCTAGAGACAACACAGTTCTAATACCTGAGTCAAGCAAGAAGGATGAGTCATGACAGGAAGGATGCCCCATGTCTAAGAGGCAAGCAGGCCATGGGATACACTGGTAGGGTGATTCGAAATACACTTGAAATCCACCACTGACAAAAGCAGCAAGAAATTAAAAGCTAGCTTTTGCTGATGAACGAAGTCAGGCTACAATATGACACCAAAAATGAAACTACAAAATTCTATCAACTCAAAAGGCATAGAGGTCTCGGTTAGGAAGTACTGCTGACTAAGTTCTCTTTTTAATATACCTGCTGTTACGGAGCACCAGAAATAGAAGCATTCTTTCAGATTTTAAAAATATTACTATTCATTTTTGAGCAGAGCTAATTTATAGTGTCTATCTAAGGGTTTTAGTACCTGACATCCTTAAGGGTATAATATTGGGCTTCTTTTCTTTTTGGATGTTTTGATTTTATTTTATGATTCTTTATAACTTTTATTTTTCAATCACAGTTTACATTCAACATTATTTTGTATAAGCTCCTTCTTCCTCTCTGCTATGTAGAATTCCATTGTGTAAATGTACCATAGTTTCTTGATCCACTCATTTGTAGATGGGCACTTAGGTTGTTTCCAGCACTTGGCTATTGTGAATTGTGCTGCTATGAACATTGGAATGCATAGGTTTTTTTGAATTGGTTTTTCAGGGCTCTTAGGGTATAATCCCTTTACGTTTTTCACCCAGTCCCTGAATCTCCCCTCCTTAGGGGTATTTTAATGCTGTCTTGCCGCAGGCCCTGTTGAGGCCCTGGCTGGAGGCAAGTCCCCCTTTCTTGAGTAGCAGAGTAACGCACCCCAGACACTCCCCCTTCTGGCTCTCACACTCAGAGTCCACTAGACACCAGCCCTAACTGCCCTGAAAGCCAGGCACCAGGAAGTAAGGACATCTCTTGTGTCCTTGGAGCCATGAAATTATTCACAACGAGCCAATCAACAGAGAGCCCTGCAAACCTAGCTAACCCCCAACTTGTCACACAGAAGCTGTTCCCTAGAGTTCCAGCTTGTTGCTGCCCCATTGATGGGCACTACCCAGTGTGTGCCCCGGCCTGGCAGCCTGCTCTCAGTTGCCTCTGTATGTATAACGGGTCCTGTGTTTCATCGATCCCCATGTCAGCGGGTTGTGTCTCACCATCAAAAGAATCTTTAAATCTTATGAAACACGGGTCCGGGTCCACTTGAAGTTTTGTGGGTGAAATTTTACAAACACCCTTTCTGTGATGTAAGTTATGCCCTGTTTTGTCTTGCAGTCTTCAGTGGGGCTTCATCTGCAGGAATGTTGAGCAGCATGAGCTGAGGTTACTTTCCTCTGTAAATTTTTGCTTTATACTGCTCCCTGGAAATAGGTGCCTGGCACCATTTGTATGTTAATTTTTTGACATAAGAGCTTTCAGACCACACAGGTGGTATAAATTCAAACCCCCAAACAATCAACCCCCCAAGGTTTTGGATTAATAGGATACTTTTTGGTTCTTTGTTTTAAATACGTGGAGAATTCAGACTAGGGAAAGCAGCCTGGTTTGACTTTGCCTGTGTCAGTGGTCACATTTTCCCTTTTCATGTTCATGGTGGCCCTTCTAGAATACCGGGTTTATATGGGAACTTCATTTCCAGCTCCCCACCCTCAGAGGATCCAAGTCCTAGTGCCATCTCCCGACAGAAGGAAAAGCCAAGTGCTTGGTTGCTGATAATGACAATTCCAACACTCCTCTGTGCCACGCCCATGACCCCCCACCTCACCCCACCCCATTTTGGCCTGAGTCAGGTACTTTAACTGCTCCAGTTTTTAGTTCTTTTTTTTGCTTTTGGCCTCTGAAATATTTTTTAACTTTCTTGAAAGCTCAGATAATCATTTAAAAGGCTCTTCTATTTTTATCTAGTATTTCTAGGTGTTTAAAGCGGGGAAGTGGGGAATGTATACCATAAACAACCACATTTTCAGAAATGTGTATCAATTGTTTTTTTTTTTTTAATTCAAAGGATCAATACATAGTGGGCAATGAAAAAATAGATTATTTTCAAGTGCAACTTATAAAACTTAGAATACCGGGTACTTAGCAAGCACTTGGAAAGTTGTGAGGAGTAAAGAAATAGAGGTTATGTGGGGTAGAGGAGTCATCCTGACAATATCATGCTAAGAAAAAGAAAGCAGACTGAAACAGTCAAGAACCATATGATTTCGCCCTGGCTGGTGTAGCTCAGGGGATTGAGCGCGGGCTGGGAACCAGACGGTCCTGGTTCGATTCCCAGTCAGGGCACATGCCTGGGTTGCGGGCCGGGTCCCCAGTGAGGGCCATGTGAGAGGCAACCATACATTGCTGTTTCTCTCTCTCTGTCTCCCTCCCTTCCCCTCTCTCTAAAATAAATAAATAAAATCTTTAAAAAAAAAGAACCATATGATTTCACTCATATGGGAGATATAAAACTGAAAGCAACAACTGATAAAACAGGAACTCATAGACACAGACAACACTAAGGTGGTTACCAGAAGAAAAAGGGTGGGAAGTAGTAAAGGGTAAAGGGGGTCAAATACATGGTGACGGAAGATGATTTGATTCTGGGTGGTGGGCGCACAATGCAATATACAGATGGTGTATCATAACAATGTACACTTGAACCCAATGTCACCCCAATAAATTTAATGTTTAAAAAACTTAGATTCTGGCACCTAGGAAAGAGTAAGTATTAATGATTCTAATTACAAGTACTTATTATTGCTTATACTGATGGAAATCATCTAAATGAATAATGCCTTGTTTCCCCATGGCCAGAAGTGATACATCTCAATCTTGCTATTGATATATTCTCAAATGTATACATTTTCTGCTTAAGAGTAAAAACATCATGCTTTTCATCAAAAGCTATCACACTTTGACATTAAATGTTTGCTTGATTCATACAGCTGGACAACTCATTCAATATATTGAGAGATTAAACAATAAATTAAGACACTTAGTGTCAGGCGAGTTATCAACAGAAATTACTCCTAAGAGAAGACCTTTCCTCTAGGGCCTTACTCTAAATCAAGATTAAATGGCCAAATTGATTAATCTCAGTTTCACCATATTGATCAGCTTTAATCTCTTTTAATTCAAATATTTGAATAAATGATCTTTGAGTTGCAGAATATAGATATTTACTTGTAAAAATGGCTAAGGTGGAGATATACTGCATTTTATCAGAAATAACGTTGTGAGGGTTGTAGCGGGCGTTAATTCTAGCACACTGACAGATAGACAGTAAAGTCTGGAAAGTCGTGCATCTGTCATCAGTTTCATTGATTCTTGTTAAGTAACAGTCGGTGAAACGCACATGAGTCTCTGAAATAAGTTAACAAAAAATACTTTTTCACGGGGGAGATAAAAAGTTCCATTTTTTAAAGAAATAGAGGAAAAAAATAGAAGTAATCACTCCACCTCTAGGCTAGACCACAAATTTACCATTTAATTACATCGGTGACAAACGAATTAAAGGGCTTATAGTAAAATGTGCTTCAGTTGAACCTAAGATAAATCTTTCATAGTGATCAGCTGAGCTAATATGAAAAGTACAATGCCTTCCTATTAATTATCTAGTGGAATAAATCATCAATTGAAGTTCAGGAAATTAAATTTTATTCCTAAATTTGTCACCATGCTGCTTTGTGGCCTTGATAAAGCCACTTAACCTTTCTTTGCCTCAGCTTCCTCATACATAAAGAAGGAAGAAGATGTACCTTTTGAGAGCATAAATTCTCCCTAAGGAAAATAGTTTAACTCTATTGCTACATTAACTCCATTACAAATGGTAGGCCAAATACAAAAATGCTACTAAAACCATCACATCCTTGTGGCAATCATCTCATTCATTTTGCTTTTTTCAAGTCAGTTTTTCCTTCCTCACTGTTCTTGCTGATTCATTTTATTGGGATTTTTTTCTTGCTGTAACATTTGCACAATCCATTTTCTTATTATTGCTTCACTCTGTGATCTAGTACTAGAAATGAAACATTTTTTTTAAAAATGGTCTGACTCATTTTTAAAGTTCATGCTGAAAATATGATTGCTACGTTGTTATGAATATTTCTTTTTAAAATTATGAAAAAGGTTTGGGCTAGAAGGAAAAATAATCATTAAACAGATAAAGTGAATGTCATATAATTTATCAATACTTCTGGGAAAAATCTATATAGTGTATTATTTTTTCTTAAATGTAACAAATACAAAAAATATGTACCAAAACTAATGTTTGCGGTATTTGTCTAAACAGTTCATATTGTAAGAAGAGCCACTCTGTTTTATTCATTTTGGAATTACTAGGCCTCTTATGGATCATTTCTGGATATGACATTTTCCGTATATCCACATTCTTGCAAGTAATTTGGCAGAGGTTTAGTGTTAAAGCTATAATCGGGGTTTGAGCGTGAGTTTAGTCTAAGGAATTCTAGGATATGGCAATTTATAGCAATACAAACTTGAATATTTTTATTTAACAATGTTGAAGAAGAAAAAGTGTCTTTGGTTCTTCTTTTTGGTTTGTTTCATACTTTAATTCAATTTATATACAACTCACAACAGAATTTTATGAATATAGAACCACATTTTATGGGGTCTAAGAAATCATAACATTTAGAATTAGTGGATATCTGATGTATATATGCCCTAGAACAGAGGTGTCAAACTCATTTTCACCGGGGGCCGCATCAGCCTCACGGTGACCTTCAAAGGGCCGACTGTAACTTTAGGACCATATACATGTAACTACTTCTTATCTGTTAAGCGAGAGCTCAGCACTGCCACCGGGTAGAAACAAGGTGCCGGGCTGGATAAAACAAGGTGGAGGGCTGGATTCGGCCCGTGGGCCTTGTGTTTGCCACCTGTACTCTAGAATATTTTTAAAACAAAATAAAATTTGGAGTAAACAAGTCAATAGACACAATGGGCAGGTCCAAATTTATGTTTCAGAAAGAAACACAATTTTAACTATATTGCTGGTGCACTTTACAAAGTTATAAAGCTAGTATCACTTTACAAAAAGATACCAGAAAATAAATACATGCAAGCCACGGTGGTAACATATTGCACAGTGGGGAAGAAGGGGTTTGTATTCACAAGGTAGACAGAGGATTTCTTGTTGCCAGTAATGTCGCGTCTTCACCGAGGTAGGTCCATTGGATAACAAGCTAAGTAGCTGGATGTTCATGTTTTGCGCTTGGGCCATCTCTAAGACATACTCTGTTTTCCTTGGTCTCTTCCATGTGTATGTGAAGTATGCACGTTCATAAAATATTTGTTTTTCACTACGTAATCTGTCTTACATTACAGAAGGTCTCAGCCAAGAACTCAGAGGGTAGAAAAAATTAGTTTTCCTCCCCTACAAACTTCAATGGATGTGATTTTTTAAAGACATCATTTAGGAGGATGGAGGATCCCAGGATGCAATGCGAGTGTGATGGGACAATCTAACTATATCACAAATATGTGAGGCAAACCCACTGAAGGGGGTGGGGGCAAAGGTACTACCCTAAGCGACACTGGAAGTGAGTGGAGTTTTTAATAAAAAAGAAACTATATATAAGCACTAATCTCTAGTTAATAAAGTTTCTCACAGGAGTACAGGCTACCAATTCTAATCTCATTAAACATCTATATTGAAAGTGAACAATTCTGTAAACTTTGGAAGAGGGCGGGAAGTAGGTTTCTCACTATTACACAGGAAGGTTACAGAAAAGCAAGAGGAAGAGAGGCTGGAAGGATTCCAGTGGTAACGAATCAGGGTTGTAGAAATCCGTCTAAACTCCTGTTTAGTTCAATACGCATATGGTCACACATGATACAGTCACACACAATACACATGATGGTCACATATATAAATATTTATAGGTGCACATCTATACCTGGGTTAATATACACATATGTCCTTGCTCTGTGAACTGGGAAGTTTTAGAAGCAACTGTACCCCGGTAGCAACTGAGCGACTCAGTATCCAGGTCTTAGTTTCTAGTATCATTCTCCAATTCTAAAAAAAAAAAGAGGGATTTTTGCAAGAAAAAGCTGATTCTAGGACAGGAGCAGGGAATGCAAAAGGAGATCCTGAAGCATATTGCACAGCCCCCAAATAAAGAAGTGACTGCAGCCCTGGCTGGTGTGGCTCAGTGGATTGAGTGCCGGCCTACAAACCGGAGGGTCACCAGTTCGATTCCCAGTCAGGGCACATACCTGGGTTTCAGGCCAGGTCCCCAGCTGGAGATATGTGAGATACAGCCATGCATTGTTTCTCTCGCTCTCTTTCTCTCTCCCTTCCCTTTAAATAAAGAAAAACTTAAAAAAAAAAGAGAGAAGTGACTGCATAGGGTGGAGGCTCATCAAAGGGACAAAGGATTCAACAAAAGGAGCTCCTAAGGGCCAAAGCAAAAACCATCTGAGCAACAAAATAAATCAGATGATTTTGTATTATACTCCAAAGTATAAAATGTGAGTCACTACTGATATAAATAAATGAATGAATAAGTAGACGAAGATGGCAGAATAGATATATGTCCTATGTAGAAAGAAACCAAATAATTTATGCAGATATTCTGCCTTTAAAGACATGAGAGCACAATTCCTCACTCCATAAGTGTGCACTGAAGAGAATTACTTCTAAAGAGTATAGCACCCCAGTGTTCATAGCAACACAATTTACAACAGCCAAGTGCTGGAAGCAGCCTAAGTGCCCATCCGTAAATGAGTGGATCAAAAACTGCGGTACACTTACACGATGGAATATTCCGCAGCAGAAAGAAAGAAGGCGCTCTTACCCTTTGCAACAGTTTGGATGCATCTGGAGAGCATTATGCTAAGTGAGATAATCCAGGCAGTGAAAGACAAATACCATATGATCTCACCTTTAAGTGGAACCTC
>PVJI01005537.1:0-95397 GCA_004026765.1 Micronycteris hirsuta
TCCAAACTTGCTTTGGTTTAAGCTAACTGCCTTACTGGTTCCAGCGCTGGACAGTGTCCTAGATGTTAATTAGACTCATTGCGGTGAGCATTTTGCAAAACGTGTATAAAATCATTGTTTTACACCTCAGACCAATACAATGTTATGTCAATTATATGTCAGTTTTATAAAAATTAAAAATAAAGATTAAATTAAACTGAAAAAAAAAATAAAGATTATCACTGAAATGACGTACTAAAATTTAGGAAGTGTCTGCAGAGCTCATGAACCCTGACAGCACATCCATGAGCCCCTTCCCAGAGGTCAATGAAAGGTCCTATGTTCAGGGTTTTCCAAATACAGTGCAAAAGCTTCCTCTGGCCCAAATGCAGTAATAGCCTCCATATGAACGTTGGCAGCTCACAAGTTTCGTTCTCTGTGATATAATTTGTACAGGTCAATCTCCTCTATCCTGTGTCCTTTTTTAAGGTCAGATTGAAGTTTTGGTTTTCAGTAGCCACAGAGCCAGCTTTGTCTGGAAAGCTTGCCACTTACCCAGTCCCACCTCAGAAGGTCAAGTCTGTCTTTCTTCCAGGAGTATGTGCCCCCATGTCCAGAGAGAGTAGCGGGTTAGGGTGAGGAGAGACAGATAAATAACAGGGGCCCCCACCCAACCTCTCGCTGGGCCATCAGAAGATGCTGCCATCAGAAAAGGAAACGCAGCTCAAAGTTACACTCCCACAGAAGGACCTCATCTACCAGGTAGCAAATCACTAATACTTCTGTTCATGTGAGCTCCCTTCCTGAAAATTCTTCGAGATCAGGAATTGAAACCTATGCTCTTCTGTTGTAGATCACTGTTAACTCCTACCTAAAGATCAAAATTCCTGCTCCAACTTGCTGGAAGCCCCCCTCATCTTGGGAGGCAGCCCCCCTCCTTCCCCTGGAGGCTGAGAAGCAGGTACCCCCACTCACCTTCCGAGGGGCAAAGAGCCACGCAGGCAGCCAAGGCCACGAGAGCCAGTCCCGCCTGCTGCATTCCTGCCTGTTGCCCGGCTCAGGCTCACACGCAGCACGCATGCAGGTGAGGCTGTAGGGAGGGTCAGGAAGTCAGGCTAAAGTCTTCCTGGGGTGCAGAGAGCCAGCGTGAGGAAAAGGCCAGCAAGCCCCGCCCCCCTCGGAGGTGCTGGGGCACCTATTTCTCAGGTTTCTTTCCTGGAGAGCAGGCTCTTTCCTGACACCAGACCTGTGTCTGGCCACTGGGAATCAGGCCATGTCAGTGGCCATCTGACAGCTGGTGACGTCATTGTGAGTTTGGGGATATGCATCAGGTCACTTGGAAATCATTAAAAAAATAAAATAGTTCTCCGCAAGAATTCCTCCATGGACCCATAGGTCAGAATTTTGGAGTCAGAGGCCAGTAATTTGAATTTTTAAAAATGCTCTAGAGGGCCTGGCTGGGTGCTCAGTTGGTTAGAGCATCGTCCTGATGCCAAGGTTGTGGGTTCAATCCCTGGTCAAGGCATAAACAAGAAGCAACCAATGAATGCATAAGTAGGGACAACAAATTGGTGTTTCTCTCTCTCTCTCAAGTCAATAAATAAGATTTTCTTTTTTAAAAAGCTCCATATGTGATTCTGATGAACACCTCTATGGAGAACCACTGCATAAAAGAATCAGAGTTTTTAAGTATGTTGTTGGAACTAGAAGTTTCTGGGGACAAGGGTGACAAGTCATAAAAAAAATTATCTGATGGAAAGATATGGAAAAATTTGATCCTACTGTGGACTTGGTTTGCAGCCAAATTGTTTTCCAATGAAGCTGTTAGTTGAACTAGGAGAAAGGGGAAGATATAGGTGGAGGGGCCTCTTCCCTGCAGGCCGTGCCTGGTGGTGGAAAAGAGAGCCCAGAGCAGGTGTGAGTAGGTGCAGGTGTGAGTAGGTGCAGGTGTGAGTAGGTACAGGTGTGAATAGGTACAGGTGTGAGTAGGTACAGGCGTGAGTAGGTGAAGCTGTGAGTAGGTGCAGGTGTGAGTAGGTGCAGGTGTGAGTATGTACAGGTGCTTGTCCAGCTTTGCTGTTGATCAGCTTCGTGAATAAAAGCCATAGGCTAGGGAGAGGATAATTGGGTTCTAATGCCCCCTTTTCCACTACGTGGTTGCAGAACCTCAGAAAGTGTACTTAAACTTTTCTGTAAGCAAGGAGTCAGGGTGGATGAGCTTCCAGAATCCTGCCACACTTCCTGTCCACCTGAGCTGTCTCATGGGGTGACCTCTTGTCCCCACATAGCCCTCAAGCACTTGAAATGTGCTCGTCCAACTTCAAATGTGCTGCGAGTGTGAAGCACACCTGTTTCAAGTGCTTAGTACAAAAGTAGATAAGACATCTTGTTAGTAATTTTCATACAGATTGCATGCTAAAATGATACTATTTGGGTATATTGGGTCAAATAAGGTATTTTTAAATTATTTCACTGGTTTATTTTTACTCTTTTAATGTGACTGTTCAGAAAATTTTAAATTACAGAGGGAGCTTCCAGTATACTGGCACTGGGCAGTGCCGCCTTCCAAGGTCAGGGGCTGACAAGGCGTGGCAGCTAGCCACGCTCCGATGTCCCTCTCAAGAGTGGAGTTACAGAAAAACAGGAGGTGGGCGCTTTGGAGGGCGTGGGGTGGGCAAAGCCAGGGGCCTCCTGAGTGACAAGGCCCAGACGCACAAAGCGGTAGTCTCAGACTCTGCCATTAAGCAAGGGGACTCTCCCACAGGTCTGGGCAACCGAGCACCTGCGGAGGTGACTGTCACCACTGTGAACTCAGGTGCACCCACCACAACAACCAGAGGGGACCGAGCCGTGCGCTCCAAAAGTCAGAGGCAGGGAAGCTGGGCAAAAATTAAATTCTGAAATGGCCAACTTTTAAAAATTGCTTGGATTTATAACAATTTACAAAATGATTTTGACATACAAAACAACACATGTGCCTGAGCACTCATTCACCAGCCTGTCCCTGTGCCTGATGCTGTCTCCCTGAGAGTCCTCCCCAGGATGGCTCATCTGCAGAGGCAGGGAAGGGCGGCCCTGGGGGTAGGAGTAGGTCATGACCCCCGGAGGCTGGGCGCAGTTCTGACGAGCCTGGGCTGAGGCAGGCCCTGTGCGCTGACGCGTGGCCTCGTATTTGCTCCTCTGTCAGACAGGACAGCTTCCCCTTCGCCATGTGCCAGTTTCTCCTGCTAGGCAATGTCACCGTGGGGCTGTGTGAGGAGGAAGGCACAGGCGCAGACTCCAAGGACTTGGGGAGCAGAGGGCCCCGCTTTGAGTTGTCCCATTTTCTGATTAGCATTTCCCTCTCCTTCCCAGTCCCTCACGGGCACCCCGTCCCCCGGCCCAGGAAGGTGGGTTGGAAAGTGTTTCCTGGAAGACAGGTGGTGTGACGCGTGGATCGAGAAGCACTGAGCTCGCACAAGACCACCGCCATCAGAATGACAGCCTGGAGCCAGGGTGTGATGTCAGCCTGGGGTGACACCCACCAGCAGGAATCCACGGGCCACTGGAAAGCCCTAAGCCGCGCTGTTAGGTAACCAGACATGCCTGAGAGGAACACTGGGTGGATCCGTTTGGATTGGGGTGAGGGCAAAACCGAATAATAGGGTTTCTGTCTGGAGAAAAGGTGAAACAAGCAGTAATAATGGGCTGTGTGTCTCTGCGAGAGACGGGAGGTCACAGGCCGGCATGGACCAGATTAACTAGGAAGGAGACCCAATGTGGGGGCGTGGGCAGAGGAACAAGTTTGACTATATAAATATTTTTATCTGGACCTGGGCCTTCTACAAAACCAAACTGGGGTGGAGGGCGGGGTGCAGAACTATGGAGCGAAACAGTTTGAGGACGACCTAAGACAGCTGTCTTGTAGTTTTTCCTTGTGCAGTGTCCCTGGCTATGAATACCGGGACACCATCTTTAAAAAAAATTTTTTTTTAACTCTACCAGAAAAAACAGATCATTTTCATTACAGAGAAGTAAACTGTTAGGTCATTTTAAAGAGAGCTTATGGGACCAAAACCAGGAGCTCTTAATGCTGCGACCTAAGACTGAAGTTCTCTATAGGATGTAGCAGACACCGAACAGTGCTGTTTTCTGCGGGGACATAAGGTAGACAGACAGACAGATGGATAAGTAAAGCACAGACCTTCGGCTGTCATAAAAACACGTGATGACATCCACGCTCTAGATAAAATGACCGGTCTGGATTACAGGGACGAAGACGTCAAAATAGTAACTTTCGCAAAATGAAATTAAGCCAGTAAATTTCCCTAGAAGATTTGTCTTGAACATTGGTATAAAGATGGACTATTTTATAAATCATGTCAACATTTAAATATTCTAGAAGAATTTACAGTGTAATGTCCACCCTCCCTGCCCTGGATCTTTGGAATTGAGAAAAATCACCTTTGAACCTGCGTGATATTTGCTTTCTGATTTGTAGAGAATGGCTTTGTTGAAGGAAGGCAGAGCCAAACAGAGCTCTCATACTCAGAATACTTCATGGTAGGCTCTGAGCTACAGTTTTTAAAATATAGTATGCTGTTCTCTTCTGATTACAAATTATATTCAGTCCATTGGGGAACATTTACAATGTGCAAAAAAAGTATAAAAAGAAGGAGAATGTTTACATATTCAGAAATGAGCTTTCCTAATTTTTTGGTGCCTATTCCTTTAGTCTTCTTTCTGTGCAGATCTAGTCATTCATTCGCTGCCCAAACCTGTATCAGGGACCTATTGGATACAAGGCGTTATGTTGGACAAATGGCCGCAGAGGGAATGCAGTCCCTGCTGAGAGGGGACGGGAGAGCGAGCCTTCGCAATAAACTCTTGTAGGCGACCACACAGTGAAGCCCACCCTCAGGGCTCCCGTAGCAGGGCCGTCGCCCCCCACCTGCTGGTGAACCGGTGCTAACACACGCTTTGGAATTGCTGCCTAGCACAAAGGTATTGTACTGTATTGAATGCACCTCTTAATACTGAACTTCTAGACTGTGGATTTTTTCGCTCTTATAAATAGTTCTGCAACACTTCACTCACATAATTCAAAGCTCTATGCTCATTCTTTAGAATAAATTTTGAAAAGCAGAATTGCAAAGTGAAAGGGCACAGATATTCCCAAGGTGTTTGATAGATATTTAGTCTCTTAAGCTGAAATATTTACCTACATTTTTTTTCTCCAATACCTTCCACATTTTTCCATCATTCTACAATGATAGATCAAATGCTATGAAGAAAATCACGTGCTTTAAAATTGCTCCAGAGAGCACATGGCAGGGCCCTTGCATCCTCTGAAGACCTGTTTCCCAAATCAAGATTTAAGGCTTTTCTTGCACCTCCTGTAAACAGGGAAAGGTGTGCCTGTCTGGGTGGATAATCAGGTCCGTACAATTTGTTCGGGCTCAGGCCCCACAGCTTGATAAGCTGAAGGTGTTGCAGAAATAAAAGGCCCCTTTGCCCCAGAGAAAAGGGTGGGGGAGAGGGTGCCCCTTCCTCTGGGAAGATGCAGCCAGGCTGCGGGACTTGGCAAGCAGGCATTTTCACCCCCACGCCTTCCTCAGCAGGTATCCTGAGCAGGTGCATGCCCGCAGCCCTAATCTCCCAGTTGTGGCGCTGGTCTGGTTGTGCTGCCTGGACCATCTTCCCGGCCACTCCCATCCCAGCTAGAAAGCTCCTACTCATTCCGTAAGGCACAACTCCAGGGGCACTCTGAACACGGCTTGCCCGCCTTCTTTGCCTCCTCACCCTGGCTAGGGCCGCCCTCTGTCCTCACTGCACCCTGAGAGCAGGAAGCTCTTCCAGTTGGCTTTGCCTCCCCACGCGCTGCACAGGCCAGACCCACGGGTGCCCCACTTACTCGGGTGTGAGTGAGGGGAGTGCAGCCACTGGGCCACGGGCCCTGCACCCACCACCTGTGTCTTCATGAACTCCTATCCTGACTAAAAATGTCCTTCCTAAAGTGTTTATGTGAACATAAAATGCAGTATTCATTCACATTAGCATGTATTTATCACAATGTGTTACATGAAAACATAAAAGTCATCTGTAAGCAAATAGCCAGTCAAATGTGAACTTCTCTTTGACATTTGGATATCAATCCTTTCAGAATTTTTCATTTCTCTGTGAGTGTACGTTATGCTTACAAAAGGAGAGTCCTGTAACGCTCTGTGTGACTTTGCTGTTTAGTTAAAGGGTCAGGAACAATCCTCCATGGCACAGTCACCCCTGTAGAGATGCGCGGCCTTTCCTCTGCGAGGGACCCATAGTGTTCATGGTTTTGCCGTGGCTTACTCATTTTCCCCACTGCTGAATGTTTAGGTAGTTTGGTTGTACCACTTTTCTGGTGTTTATCATTAATATTGAAATACTCTGATGAATCGGTCACTTTGCTCACTCGTGTAAACATTTTTTTAAAAATTCTGAGAAGTGGAACTTCTTAAAGGATATGCTCAATTAAATCTCTTTAATATACATTGCCAAGTTATCTCACACTATTACAAATATCTCTGCGCGTGCCTCTATCCTCCAATCCAGGGGTTCGGTGAGGGCAGGACCTGTACCTTGTTCATCGTTACTCAGCCAATGCCTAGCTCAGTGTGCGGCAAGTGCTGGATGCTCAGTGGTTGTTGAATGAACAAAGAATTGGGTGATTCAAGTAAACAGGACTTCATTACATGGGCCAAGTCTTGCCAATGTGGTCACAGAAGTCTACAGTGATAATTCCCTGGCCTCTTCTGAATATCTACAGTCTAATTGGTAATAATACTTGAAATGTCCGTTTCTCAGTAGAAATTGTTTTCTATACCACACACAAACCCCTCCAAAAGTTACACATTAAGTTTCCCTTAAAGCATGGAGGATGGTTAGATATAAAAATATGTCTCGCCAGGAGACTTACAGGCTTGAAACAAGAGCCAAGGAGAGTATGTGTGTGATACTTCAGAAATCTGTGTTCTTTAGAAACAGGATGCAACGTCTTCCAGCTGCGATGGCTTTTAGGAGAGCCAGGCCAGGGCCCAGTCCTTGCTGTGTTTACCTGACTGACTCTCTTTAGCTAAGTGAGCGATGGGGTTGGGCCCAGGCATGCCAAAGCAAACAGAGGAAAGTGCAGGACTTATCACAGCAAACAGAGTTTGAACCTAGAGCCAGAGAAGGGAATTTCCCTCCTAGTAAATTTCTTATTCCTGGTACCACTGTGGTTTCCTTTCCAGACTGAAATTTGTAACTCTTTTTTAGGGCTCATGCTTTTCAGACATAGCAATAACCCAAACTCATTCCAGCACCATTGCTACCAGTTTTACGATGATGCTAAAGTCCAGGAGTTTGGGAACTTGCCTAAGATTAGTAAATAAATTGGGAATTGAGGGGGGAGGTGGAGAAGAACATCTCAAGCTAATAAAGCAAAGAGAATACCAGCAGGAAAATCTGAAAAAGAAAAGCAGTAAAGGATCTTTCTACGTTAAAACACATTGTCTACTGTAGACACTAGACAGGGATGCTTACATTCAGAAGCTATAATGTCTGTGTGAACTGAACACACAGGAAAGTTAGCATTTCACATCAGGGAGAGTGGTGATTATCCAATGAAGAGCTTAGAAAGACCTGGTTAGCCATGTGGGAAAAATAAAGCGGAAATTTTAAATTCTGAATGCATTAAATATTTAATATAAAGAATTAAAATATGAAATTATCCAAAAGAAACATGGAAGCTTTTTTTTTTTTAAGTTTTAGAGCAGGATGGACTTTCTAACAGAAGCCATAAAGAATGAAAATTTGATCATATGGAAAAAGTGAAATTTCATGGAAATACATGGAAAAATAAATCTCACTAAAATGCCAACGGCAAACAGCCGTGTGTGTGTGTGTGTGTGTGGCAGGCGTGGGGGCACATTTGAAAGATGACAAAGGGCTGCTCTACAAAGGGGTCTTATAAGTATCAGTAAGGAAGTGTTCCATGACTCGTAGAAAAACGCGCTATGGATATGAACAGGACTAAAAAGGCTCGTAAATATTTTTGAATGCTCGACATTATTCAAATTAGCAAAAGAAAGTGAGATATGTTCTCGCCTACCCGACTGTCTAAGGTCAAAGTGTTTATTGTTATGTATCGGTATTAGCAAGTACTTACTCACATGTGGTTAGTGGGAATGCAAATCGGTGCTAAGTCGTAGAGGGTAAATATGGGACTACCTATCCATTTAGAATGAAGACGCCCTTTGACTTAAGAGTTTCACTATTGGAATTTACACTACAGATGTGGAGATGTGTGCGGAGACGTAAGTGTGAGACTCTTGTGGTAGCATTATTTCTAATAGCAAATTGTTAAAAACAACCTGTATATCTATCCATAGAGTGTCAAAGAAATAACCTGTGGCACACCCACACAATGGACTATCACTAAGCAAAAAGGTGACCGTAACATGCTGGAAGGACAGATCTCTGGTCTGTGAGAGAAAAGACAAAACGAGGTGCAAAGCAGTGGACACACATACAGCCCCGCACATAGTCCTCCCCTCTTTCCTTCGGGTGCCCGGTGCCCAACCTCACCAGCCATTTAACTACAGGGAGTAAATCATGAAACCACAGCGCTGACAGCGACCTCGCCCACCTCTCCTAAAAGCAACCTCAGCTGGAAGATGTTCTGTCTTGTTTCTAAATGATGTAGAATTCTGAAATATCTCACACACTCACTCGCTGTCCTTGGCTGTTTAAAGACGTATCTGGATCTCCATATACCTACAACTATAATGCGTGCAGACACACTCACACGGGTGTAGGGAAATGCTTCTGCTATGCACAGATTTCTGGAACGTTGAAGCACAAATTTTTACTGCATTTGCCTCTGAGAAGGGGGAAGGTCTGGGATGGTAGAGAAATCTTTTCATTGTTTATACCTTTCATGGTTGGAATTTTTACTAATGATGTTTGCTTTCTATTGCTGGATTACAAATTAGCAAAACTTAATTACTTAAAACATCTTTTTATTACCTCTCAGTTTCTATGGGTCAGGAGTCCAGTGCGGCTTACCTGTCCTCTGCTCAGGATCTCACAAGGCTGTAGTGACAGCCAGGGCTGCTGGGCTACCTGAGGCCACAGTCCTGTGCAAGCTCACGTGGCAGCTGGCCTTCATTTCTTCACGGCGGAACTGAGGGCAGCTTGCTTTCCAAGACCAGCAAGAGGGTGAGCTCTTGATCCTCTTTGAAAGGGCTCACCTGTTTAGGTCAGGTCCACCCAAGATAATCTCCCTTTTGATTCATTTAAAGTCAACTTCAGGGACTTCAATTCCATCTGCAAAATCCCTTTACCTTTGCCATATTCTATCAGCTATTAGCAAGCCCCGTGCCCGACCTGCAATCAAGGTGAGGCTCTGCACTCAAGGCGAGGTGGTTTCCTGTGCAGTGGCTGGAAACCGGGAGGCGAAGGCAGCTGGGCCTCCTCAGCGTTCTGCCCACCACACCGGTATTAGCAACTATGGAGCCGCGTGACCACCGCAGTCCCATCTGATACTTTAGAGAGCTTGCTTTGTAGTAAGCACTGCTTCAAACCCTTTGCATATATTGTCACTTAATTGGCAGGACAGCCCTACGAAGTAGGAACTCTTATTACCTCCATTTCACAGGTAAGGAAACGGGGCATGAGTTGATGCAATTTGCTCAAGGTCATGAAATGTACGAGGGTTGGGGCTAGCACCGGAGCCCAGGTAGTCCACGTGCAGAGTTCTGTGTTCCGCGCCGCACTAGGTATACATTTCACAGACACAGCGGCAAATTTTTTTTAAAGTATTCCAATGACTGAGCCTCAATGACCACAGCATTTATTTCACTCACGAGTCCATGCCTTACGCCCGGCTGCACCTGGGTGGTTTGGAGGCTGGCAGCTGGAACGTCCTGAAGGGGCTCACTCCCTTGTTCTGCAGTTGATGCTGGTTGCCAGCTGGACCTCGGTGGCCTCTCCATGTGACTTAGCTTGCATTCCTCTTCACAGCATGGTGGCCGTCGAGTATCTCGTGGGTGTGACAGTGAGCCGGCTGGAATCTATATTGCCTTTTACCACCTGTCTGGGGAGTGGATGCAGGTTCATGTCTACTGCATTTGATTAGTCAGGATAGCCACGAAGTCCTACCCACGTTGAAAGCGAGGGGAACAGGCTTCACCTCTCAGTGGGGCGTGGCCAGGTTCTGGGGGAGCGGGAGGACCTGAGGTATTGCTGTCCATCTGCCTCAGAAAGTTTGACCCATTTATTCCTTTATGTCACAGCTAGCCTGTCTCCAGACCACCCCAATAATTTAGCTATTGTTGTCTTTAAAAGCATCCAGAAAAGACCCCACAATCTCAAATAATAAAACATCAAAGTAATGTCCCTCTTCCTTTCCTCTTACATGTATTTCCTTAGGCTAAAAAACAAATGAACTATAAGCTCCCATCAGCTCCTTGCTGCTGGTTTTGAACCTGGAAAATTATGTTTTCCTTCTTTTATTTTTTTATCTTTATTATATTACTTCTATCACTATTTAGTTCCTTTATATCCCCTCCCTCCAGCAATTACCACACTGTTGTCCACGTCCATGAGTCCTTTTTCCTTTTTGCTCAGTCCCTCCACCCCCTAACTTCCCCGTCAACCCCACCACTAGCTGCCATCTGCTCTCTTTTCTGTGAGTCTGTCCCCATTTTCCTTTTTAGTTCAGTTTGTTCGTTAGATGCCACATATGAGTGAAATCATATGGATTTGTCTTTCTCTGACTGGACTATTTCACCTAGCATAATGTTCTCCAGGTCCGCCCATATACTGTTGCAAAGGGCAAAATTTTCTTTTTTACGGCCCAGTAGAATTCCAGTGTGTAAATGTCCCTTAGTTGTTTTACACACTCATCTACTGGTGGGCACTTGGGCTGCTTCCATATCTTGGCGATTGTAAATAATGTTGCAACGAACATAGGGGTGCTTATGTTCTTTCAAAGTAGTGTTTTGGGTTCCTTCAGTGTTCTCCTTTTAGCTGACACTTCAGGGAAGAAACCTGATACAGGATGGTCAAGGACGTGTCAGCTCTTATCTTCTAAGAAAACAGATGTAACCATTCATTCATTCATTCAGTGAAAATGTATTGAGTCCCCACCTTGCACTGGGGAAAGAGTAAGAGATGGGGACAATGTCTCTGCCCTTGAGGGAGAGAGAAAGAGAAAGGACAATTTCAGTGTTAAGTCTGGTGGTAGGTCCCAGGCTTTTGTGTTCCTTAGGGGAAATCCAGACAACCACCTTGCAGGTGCTCAGCTGGGCCCTTTCTTGTCTGGGACTGATACTTCCTAGCACCCGAATCCTCAACAAGGCGGCTTCTGGTGCACGAAAATCAGTAATGCGGGTCCCCAACTGTGTGCCGAGATACCACAGGTTTCCGTGACCAGCTCTTAGGGTGCTGTGGGATATTCCTAATTATGGGGGGAAACACAGGGACATCTGTGGGACACCACACAGCTACTAGTGTGAGGTCATTTGGATTTAACAAAATAACAGGAACTGTTTGGTATTTCTCTTGGCCTGGTGGTACGGCGAGAAATTACTGAGATGTGACGAACTGTCAGCCAAGAAAGTTTGAAAACTCCCACAGTACCTCATGCACCCATCTTCCTGATACTTCCTTATGATCTATCCATTTTCCTGATACTTCTTTATGTTGGTTTTTTTCCCCCCAAAGTGAGCACACAGAGTTTGAGCCAATCTTTCTCTAGGGCAAGGCCTTATTGCCTGGGCCTCCTGCAGGGACTTCTCCTGGGCCTTTTGCAGGGCGCCCTGGGGCAGGGGGTGTGGGATCAGTTCCCAGCTCTTCCTCTGTGCTCCCGGTTCAGTGTGCCCTCAGCCAGGCCCTGGTCCCTCCCATGGGAGGTCAGCCTCAGTCCTCACCAGTGCCTTCTGCTGACCTGAAGACTCCACACCCCTGCCCTCTCTGCCTCCGCCAGTTACAGCTGCAGTGCGTCCAGCACCCCCAGATGAATTTCCATTCGAATCCCTGGTGAGATGAGAAAGTCCTTTCCTTTCACCGTGTCTTTGCCCCGGTGTCTCGTTGACTAATATCGGGGGCTGCCCTCCTAAGAGAGCACTGAGCCTTTTACATGAACAAATAATAAATGATAAATGCACAGATCTGCTCTAATTGCAAGATCTCTAGCCCAGCGGCTGAATAAGGGTCAGACAGGACAAGCCTTTGGCCCATGCCCCACATTGCATTGTGAGACCCAGAAGACCAAAGGACACAGAAGACTGAACGGAGTTGGAGCCCGAGCTCTGCCCTGGAGGTGGGACTGAGAGGCACAAGATGGTTTACAGACAGCACACACCTAAGGTGAGTGTTGAGGGGAGTGAGAGCTGCCCAGACGTGTGAGTGCGGAAGGAAAAGGCTCCCAGACAGAGGGAACGGGATGCGCACAAAGGCGGGCCACGCATTCTGTTCTGGGCTCTGCGGTGGTCCCGGGCTCCATGCAAGGAGGCCGGGCATGATCCACAAAGGCTACCGTCCAGGGCAGAGGGACCGCGTCCCGGATTTGGCTAAGGGAGGGGTGCTTTTCCTAGTGTAGCCTTCCTAGTGTTTTACTCTCAGATCGTGAGTCGCCCCAATTCGGAGGTAACGGGCACTGAGTCCACAGGCATCTTAGCGCTGCTACACCTCTGCCGATGGAAGGACACAGGCCTACGAGACACCAAGCAAGATGCCGGAGCTCTGGGATTCAGCTCCCAGTTACGGCTTCCGGAAGGAACGGCTCACCAGACCATGCAAGCCACGGGGTTCAGCCCTTCAGTGTTTCCCTGCGCCCTCGGGTTGCAGCGCCAGCTCCTGCACGGTGGGTGGACGAGGCTCACGTCAGCCTGCTGCCTGCACCCCCTCTCCTCACCCAAACACAAGCTCCAGCAAAGATGACCCGCAATCCCACTCCCAGCTTCCTGAAGGCCGCGCCCCTGCCTCCCCTCGGAGGGTCTCCCCACCCCTCCTGTGTGCCCCTCTCACCTTCGCTGGAGCCCTCCCGCTTTGCTCTCTTAGTGTTTGGTAACCTGCCCTTTCTTCCCCAGGGGGCTTCAGAGGCCCTGTGTCTGCTGCTGTGATAGCGCTTACCACGCTGTCCCAAAGCGTCCTGTCTCCTGTGCAGTCCCACATGGAGCCTGGCCGTTCTTCTGGGAGACTGTGTCTCTCCCGCCGTTAGAACGCTGGTCTTTAACACACGGCCTGCGGCCAGGAACGCATTAAACATTTGTTCAGTAGCTGACCGAACCAATGCTACGCGAGGGCAAGCACTGCATTCATTTTCGCCCAGAGGAGCTAGGAATGGTTAACTGGCCGGGACTTATATAAACTGAAATCTGAATTTTTAAATGGAGAATAGAGAAAGGGTTTGCATAAAGATTCAATAATTCTACATGGAGAAAGTAGAAGAGCAATTCAACCTAAAGCGTTAATAGCAAGGGGGAAAGAAGGACATTATCCCAAGAGTAAATTTAACTCTGGCAAGAACAGTTAGAGGGCACTTCCCTGAAATTCAAGGAACCTACCGCCACTGGGACCAGGCTGGGGATTACAGACAGCTGGGAAGGGAGTCTTAGAGAGCACCTGGCCTATCCTCCATCAGCTTGAAAAGGATGAACGACTTGTCCAAAGACTCCTGGGCTAGATTCTGGTCCAGGGCACGGGATTCAAGACAGCAGTCTTGGGTAGGTGGGGTTGGGGTGGCTTGCCAGCTCATATTAAACAATCAAAACTATGACTAACAAAACAAAAATTCAAAGTAAGGGTAAACAGAATATTGGCCCCAAAGGTCTCCCCATCCTGATCCCTGGAACCTGTGGATAGGTTACCTTCTGTAGCCACAGAGGCTTTGTAATGTGACTAAGAATGCTGAGGTGAGGCACTTAGCCTGGATTACTCAGGTGAGCCCCAAATAATTACACGTGTCCCTAACTCAGAGAACACCCCTGGCTGGGGTTGAGGTTGACGTGACTCTGGCAGGAGGGTCAGAGAGATGCAATGTGAGAAGGAAACCGATTGGACCTTTGCCAGCTTTGAGTCGGGAGGAGGCAGCCACCAGCCCGAGTGCAGGAGGCGTGAAGTTGCAAGAGGCAAGGAGACAGATTCTCCCCCGGGGCTCCAGAGGAACCAGCCCCGCTGACGCCTGGTCTTAACCCAGGGAGACCTATGCTGGATTTCAAACATAAAAACTGTCACGTAATACATTTGTCTTGTTTTAAACCACTGAGTTTATGGTAATTTGTTACAGCAGTAGAAGGGTAACACGGTATTCTCACACACACACACACACACACACACACACACACACACACACACACACACTAACCTCTAAGTGGGCCATACAGCTTCCCCTTTCTCTCCTATGCTTTCTTCTCACTCTTTTTTAGTATTTTCACCCTTTCAAAAATCCCCGGAAGTTATTTCCATCCCATTTTTCTTGGACTGATATGCCAAGGTGGGAGCATGCGGTTTGCACAGTGATTTGCTCTGGGTTTCACACCCTGGGACGGGCCTCCGGGGCCTGCCACCCTCTGGGAGGCTGGACTGGCCGGGGGCAGCCTGGTTCCCATCCGTTCAGAATGTAGAGAAGCAGCAGCCTCTCTGCTGGCCAAGAAACCAGGCCTAACACTGAGAATATTGTTCCAGGCAAACGCCCTGGAGGCCCAGCAAGAAGGAAGTGTGGTTTTTATACGTGGTTTTCCAAGAAGATGGGGCCACACAGCTTACAACGTGGTCCTTAGAACTGGCCTCTTATGAATACCTGCAAAAGCTCCAGCCACTCCCTGCGGTTGCGGGAAATAGCTGAGGGGAGTGAGGTATGACCACTGACATTTAGAAATGGTGCACTGCCTGCTGTCTGATATGGAAGGCTAGTCCCCATTTCATGCTCTATTTAGCATCACCTGAACATTTAGGGAAAATTTTCTCCCTGCCTTCTGCTTTGTGTGATTGGATGGTACTGCTGACCTGGGAACCTGGGCACCTGGCCAGTGCCCCTAATTAAGCAATTAAGTCAAATCTGTATTGAATGTGTAAAGGTGTGTGAATTCAGATAGACGCTTTAATAACACATACGTAGATGTGTGAGGAAGATCAAAGCATGTGTCCAGGTAATTGTGGGGCCGATGGGGTTGGACGGCTGCCCAGACCTCGAAGTGACATTAGTTAGTGCCATTGGGTATGTAAACCCAGCAACTCCTGGCAAGGTCAAGCAAACATGTAAAATGCTTCAGAAACCCATTAATTATTACCATTATTCCTGGGACATAAACAAATGCCAATGGGACACGTATGGCAATGCCATGGACTTGTGCAAAGTGCAAAGTAACTGCGGAGAATGATTCATTCATAGGAGTTTCTCAGGTCAGTGGAGGCCTCTGAGCCTCCTGGCTGGGGGCTGGCTTTAACACAGGTCCTGGCATGTCCCTGGCTCAGGCGACACACCGGTAAGTGACAGTCAGAGCCATGCGGGTCTATCCGAGGTGGCGAATCCACGTGGACACAGAGCAGCAGGTGGACGGCTCGCTGACCCGCCGGGACAACTGTGCCAGCACCCACGGCACGGGCCTCTGAGGAGCCCTGGGTCAGGGGCTCACGTTAGCCCAGACCTGCCCACGGCCTGGCCTGAGAACTGCACTTACGACAGAAAAGGGGAAATGCCGATTCTCAAAAACGAAACCGTGCCGTTCCATTACTGGCTTTTACTTCGTAAATATTTCACACGGGTGGTTTTGCACATCATTACATAGGTCTGCTTCACCTGCTAGCATTCCACTGCTCAGTCATTGAGGGTGTAATTCTCTAGCTAAAGGCTTTTTAGGTACTCCCTTTTTTCACTTTCAGCAACCAACAAAACTCTTCTTCCTTTGTACACGTACCTGTTGAGTTCTTTAGAATAAATTAGTAGAATTGGAATTTGGAATTCCTGGGTGAAATGGCTCAGACTTTAAAAACATATTACTACATTCCCTCTGGCAAGAAAGGGCCACTCCACACCGGCAATGCCCATCCGCTTCACACTTCCTGCCGACACCGAGTCTCCCCGATCGTTCTACAATCTGCCAGACTGAGTCAAAACAACTCACTGCTGTTTCATCTTACATGTTAATTAGATTCGATGGTTCGGGGTTTATATTTAAATAAACATTTATTTCTATAACATAGCCATTGCAATACTTGTAATAATTTGCAACATTTAGAAACAAGCATTTCTTGATATAATGGAGAGTACCTAAAAAGTACCCTAATAAACAATATCTATAAATTCATAACAAAACTGAATCAAAACCCACCTCTTACTGCATCTTCAGATTTCATGAGAATTAAATTCAGCATGTCTTTTATCCTGTGGAAGAGACATTAATAATACAGTAACCGCTGGCGAAGAGAAGCGGCCTAGGGCTTTTCTCAGGAGATCCCGAGACTAAGGACGTGCATCCATATGGAATGATTTATAAGCTGTCCTGCATCACAGCAAATGTTAATCAGATTTCCCTGAGGTCCTGTGATAGTGCAGTTTTGTGCTGGGGGAGTCACATGATGAGATGAGGGGATTCGAAATTAGGGAAAGAAATTCCTTACGGGCTATAGCTTCATGATTTGAGTCCAGAGGAGACCCCGTGGGAAAACAAGCGGAAACCTACCTGCACGTTTGATCGCTGGGTTACTACCTGTTAGGCAGCACGTGTATTGTATTTCACAGTCAGGACATCCGGGATTATGTAACCCGATAGACATCACTTTGCTGGGAGCCCGGGCACACTAGCAAACTCCCATTATTTCTTCTGTCTGCCGGGCACGAATGTGTACTGGCCTCTAGAAGGGAGCACGGAACACACACTGCGGTGCGTTCTACCGCCAAAGGATGCACGGGGCAAGTGAGCACACCCTAGCTTTCCGAAAATAGTCACAAGGAGGAAAATCATAATGATTCTCTTTCATCCTGCTTTTTTGTCCTGAGAGCTTGGGGTTGTGACCACTGAGGATATTCTCAGGTTTCTCCAGCTGGGGGCACAGGTTGTTGGGCTCAGTCAGGTGGCCAGCCAGCTGGCCAGGAGCCGGAGACTCAAGCGACAAGCAGCATTCTCTCTGCCTGAACATGCCAGCCGTCAGGAGTTTGGATTCACCAGGGGTCCCAGTCTGTAAGAGGTTGTCATCTTCTCCTGCACGGCCCCGTTTGTGCTGGGGAGATCCCCACCCCAGCATTGCCTTTCCAGAAGCAATTAGTGGGTTTGTCACCTCATTTCCACAGGAGATCAGTTTACGGTGTCCTGTGATAACGAAGGTCTTTGCTTACTCCCTTGGGCTGTCTTTGGGAGCGGCTCTGGATCTTGGGGGACTGTATCTTTTGCAGTCAATTTGGTGATGACTCTTTTGTCCCAGGATAAGCCATAAAAGGCTCATTGGTTTCAAGCCACAGAAAGGCAGAGAGTTGGCTCGCTGATGAGAAGGGAGAGGAGGGAAATGAAATGAAGCAAGCAGGGTGGGTGCAGAGCGGTGGTCCCTGGGCTGCAGCAGAGGGATCAATCGGGAACTTGTCGGAAACACAAGTTCTGGGCGCCTACATCAAAACTCTGGGGATGGGTCTCAAGCAATCCCTGTTTCAACACAACTTACAGGCGATTCTGGTGTCTGCTAGTTTGAGAAGCACTGGTAGAGAAAAGGAACCAGTCTGAAGTCTCGGGGCTGAGCAGCTGCACCTGGAAAGGAGGTACAGAGGCCTGCCCCACGGTGCAGGGCTGGTAGGATGGACGATGACGAGAGTCAGGGCGTAGATGAAGAGGGAAATACTGAAGCCCAGAGTTCGGGTGGCCCCCTGATGCCGGAGGGTGACATCAAGGCCTGAAATCAAAAGACAAAAGGGACCCAAGTGCTCACGTCATCCAAGGTGGGCATGGTCCTAGACGGTAGTGTGTGAGGATGAGGAGGGTTTGTGGGGAGTAACGCAAGGAGGTGTCAAGTGAAGAAAACTGAGAACTCTGACGGATAAAAGGTTTGGCAGTGACAGGGTGAGCAAGGACCAGAACAGCCCCTATTCCTCTCTCCTTCTGATGGGAAAAAGGACCAAACTAAGTAAGTGTTCCACCAGCCAAGAGCCCAGGGTGGATCTGTCTGATTGGGTGTGGGTGGGAGGCTGGTAAATGGGAAGTTTAACCCACAGGCATCAGGGGGTTTTGGCCCGCAACTAAGGAAAACGAGGCTTGGGGATGCTGAGTTCAGGGCGAAGGCCCTCTGGGCAGCCCGCATGACCACTATGGCTCAGGAAGGCAGCAGCGTGGTGGGCAGGGCAGGTCGGAGGACGGAGGACGTCCAGGGGACAGAGAAGTCACACACACGCAGACAAGACACAGCCCATCCATCAGGCTGAGGTTGTGACACAAACTCCTTCACTGAGCAAAGGGACAGAACCGGGGTGTGGGAGGTTGGCTGTCGTATTTCTGGAGGTGACAACCACAGCTTTCAGACACCACTGTGGGGACAGGAAACATTTCTGATGGTAAGCCTGCACTTACCTGTTTAGGCAAAGCGTCATGGACAGAGCGAACCCCCATTCTAATGAAGTAAGTTAGGACAGCCCCCAAATTTTTACTGTGACATTCTTAAGGAAGGGCCCTACATTTTAAAGATAGTCCTTTGTTTAATATGGAGAAAGAGAAAAGTAGAGTTTTATAATTTAGTCAGGAAAAGTTATACAACATACAGACTATTTCCATGGGTTTCTGAAGTCATATGCTTTTTAAAAACCTCTACCTTAATTTACCCCCCACAATATTTACTATTAAACCAACCAAATAGATACAATAATTGCTCTCAAAAGATAATAACAGATTGTAAGACCCAGTAGGTTGTAAAATATAACAGATTACAACCAACTGCTTAACGACACCAGAAACTACACTAAAGGGCTTGCGCCTTGGTAACAGTTTGCAGAACCGCTCAACTCAATAACGAAAGTCTGCTTCAGGTCAGTAAGGCATCGCTGCGTCATTTCTCAGAGAGGAAGGCACACAGTCACGAGCGTCGAAAATCACGAATGTGTGAGAAAACACGAAGACCGTGCGTGGGGCATGCTCCACGGAAGCCGGTGCCTTTGGGGCACGGACTTTTATGTCTAAGTAACATTAAACTGTGCGCATGTAAAATTTATAGCATTCAATTCCCATCGTTAATAAAGGCTAATCATTTTTGACAGAAGATCAACCTGAAAGAAAAAAAGGAAAAATCAACTTTTCTAAGACTACTTTGAACAAAAATGTGTTGTCTCTCAGTATCAAGCAGACTTTGTAAAAAGTGATATAATTGGTACAATATTTTAGAAGAGTGTGTAAACACACTGACGGCAACTAAAACCATTTTAATGCACATTCGGGAGCTCACATTCAAAACGGTATCACTTACGGTAACATCCTTTCCTGGGTGTGAATTCAAATTCTATGGTTATGAGCCACATATCAATATTTTGTTCATGTTCATTTTTAACCAATATTTTGTTAAATTTAGTTATGCTTTTCAAAACAGTTAAAACTGTAGCACATGAGATTTGGGGGCAAAGATACCAAAAATGGCACTTCAGGAAGATGTTACTATAGCCAACATATTAATTTCCTAAAGTGATTGCTGAAAAATAAGGTAGATCTAATTAATGTTACTCACTGTCATTTACGAATATTATGACAATTTCTCACAAGACCACTGAAGCCAATTCTGCCAGTAATCACAACACGCTAAAGCACTTGGCAAATCGAACTTCAGCCCGGACCCATGCACATGACAGAAAGAAATGTGAGCGTCCCCTAGTCATCTCATTTATGACCTCACTCACTTTGGCCATTTCACTGTTTCAACATCTCAGGAAAACGAGGACCCAAATATAATGCTAACTTTCCATAAATTAGTCCCCCTAAAATCTGAACTGTTTTTCATCAGGAAATAGACTCCCTTAAACCCAGACATCCAGAAAACTGAACTGGATGTTAATCTGATAGAGCAGAAGAAACAATGGAATAAAAGGACCTCTAGTTCTGCACTACATACAGAGAAAGAAGCAGAATTGCAATAAGCATGTTGTTTTTAAAAATGTGGACACTGCCTCCCAAGCAAGAGGATTCAGGAAATTATAATAATTAGCACAAGTACCTAATACGTTGTCTAAGATTCACTTTAATGTTAGCTACCCTTAACTGCCCTGTCCGAGCCAGCTCCCCGCAGGCTGCCACGTGGTCGGCTCAGACATCGATGCGGACGCCGTGCTTTGAAGACATCACTTGTCTGGTCCCGGTGAAATACATGGCCAGGGAACAGACGTGCGGTAAAGACGACGTGACCACCACGTAAAGCCAGAACGGCAAGGGAGACGTTTCTCCGAACGGGCATATCCACAAGCCGTGACGGATGCCGTCGCGGACGTGGTGTGAGGTCCAGGACATGAACACCATCCAGGGCAGGAAGCACCACGAGTCTTTGAGCTTGAAGAGGTGCATCGTGAACTTGAGGGTCAGAGCCACAGCAGGAATCACCGTGGAGCAGTGCAGGAAAGGTCTTCGCGGGAGAGTCAGCGCAGCCTGTGGGAAAAAGGTTTCACACTTCATTCAAAACCCAGGATCAATAGAGGGGCTGGGCGAAAAAAAGGTGAAGTGACTGAGCAAGATATCAGGTTGGCCAAAAAGTCCGTTTAATCTTTTTTCGTAAAATAAAAGACACATTTTTCAGATTCACCAATAACTTTACTCAGGTGCAGATTTTGAGCATGTCGGCTATCTTCCGCAAGGTGTAACATTGATTGTTCCCAATTACTGTTTGGTTTGATTGCTATCGAATTCAGCTGGTCCACCCGACTGTGGGGCATTGTCCAGCGAGAAAACTCCAGCACGAAACTTCGCAAACCACGCTTGACACGTTCGATCAGTCACAGCACCTTCTCTGTACACTGCACAATTCTTTTTTTGCATTTCAGTTGCATTTTTACCTTTCTTGAAATAATAAAGCATAATATGCTGAAAGCATTGTGTATTTCTTCCACCTTCAATATTAAAATGGCTATGCAGAAAGTCACCAATTTTGACTTTTTTTTAAAAAAGCACACTGATATGACAGCTGTCACAATACAAACTAACAGCATTGTTTTGAATGAAGTTAAAGACAGCTAAGTGCTACTAGCGCCACCTTACAGGAAAAACCAAATGAACTTTTGGCCAACCCTATATATATATTTATATATATATAAAAGTAATATACAGGCGCAGGCAATGGTATGGTGATAGCGAGAAGAAAAGGGGGTAGGGAGAGGTGGAAAAGTGGACGGGGGGATAATCGGGGACGAAGCGAGCCTTTACTGTGGGGGCGGGCGCACGACGCAGAATGCAGATGATGTCTGTTGCGTTGTACACTTGAAACCTGCACGGTGTTAAAAAACGTCACCTGAATAAACTCAATTTAAGAAATTATTTAATTAAAAAAAGAAGGATCAATATCAGCATGATGCTATACTTTACGTGCACTATCTCATTTAATTCTTGTAACAACCCCAGGAGTCAGAGACTATTTTACAAAGAGGAAGCCGAGACTCGGAGAGGCGAGGCAACCGCCCGCGCTGGCAGAGCTGGAATGATGCGGGTCCCTGCCTGACGCTGTGGCCCTGCAGTCTTAACACCACGGTGTCTAAACGAATCAAAGAGTAAATACGCAAACAGCCCAAGTATCTTTGAAAATCGCCATAAGAGAGATCCATTCTGGAGCTTATCCTGATCTCTAACACTTGTTGTTCACTATTTGCTAAGGAGTACCATGTAACTGCTCCTGTGATCCTCACGACAACCCTTTGAGGCAATTAATGTGATAATCCACGTCTTCCCGATGAGGAAGCTGAGCCATAGAGAAGAAAAGGTGTGCGAACATTACACACAACACTACGATCCAGACTCGGGCCTTCTGATTCCAACCTTGTACTGCCTCTACATCCAGCCAAAAAAAGCTAAATTGTCTTTAGTCAGGAGTTACCGATTCCGTACCGGTCCAGTCTCTGAACAAGCGAGGCCGCCTCTGAGAAACATCCGGCACAAGGCTGACACAGGACGGGACGAAGAGGCCGCCATTCCCTGTTCCCTTCCGTTCAACAAGTATCTACGAACGTCACTAGGTGGGCCAGGCACTGTGCTAGCCCGTGGGGAAGAAGGCCAGTCCTTATTCTATGAGTTTGTATTTCTTCCCACGCAATGTTTACAGATCATAACATATAAAAGGTAGGCAAATCTGCTGACACTCAGAAAGTATCATCTGACCTGCCACGCTAAGGGTAGTTCCTTTGCAAGGCTAGTAGTCCCTGTATGGCTAAACCTATGACGACTTAAGGAAATTCTGCAGCTTCTCCACCAAGGACCGTGTCCCAACCAGCCCACTGAAGTGCACACCTGTGGCTCCCAGAGGGACTCGGGAACGAATCCACTGAAGCCACGCCCCAGGTCTGGGATCACCTTAAAGCCATTCGGCTGCTAGGGAGCACGCAGCAGCTGCGTGCTGATGCTTAATCACGAAGACTACGGGGGCAAACGTCAGTGTGGGCCTGGAGAAGAATATGGACACAGAAAGGACAGGACAGCCCTGAGAATGACCCCACTGCCTGGGTGCACCGTTGGGGGACTACTGATACCAAGCGCTTGAAAGAGGCGGTTGGTTGAGCTTTCTTATTTTAAAATGAGGCTCATCTTCTAAGGCTCTAACTAAAATGATACTGCGAAGTCCAATATGGTGGAGGTAATGACATTAAAGGAAAGAACCGAAAAATCAGACACGCTTCTTACCTTTAAAGATAAGGATCTAGCTAGGAAAAAGTGGTCTACATCAATCACAGAGGCTAAAAATCCGGCTAAAACGATTTCTCTGAAGTCAGTCTTCTTCTTGACCCCGATGACTATGGCCCAGGACCACATGCCGATCACGCCGTGCACCGCGTTGTCCGAGAGCGCGCGCGGCCAGGGGTTCTGCTGAATCACGGAAATCTGCAGGAGTCTGTCGGCCACGAGGCAGAAGATCCCCAGGCCGAGGCTGGACAGGAGAGACTCGGCGCTGCAGGACTGGAGCAGGGCCTGGGTCTTCTCGGCCTCGGACGCCATCACGGACACGGCGTCAGTGCGCACGCAGCGCCGTCAGGACACGCGCGGCCGGTTCTCGTTGCCATCCCCGCTCACCCTGACAGCGGAGCAGGGAGAAACATTAAAACGAAGGCTATGGGCTGCCACATAATACTCTCAAAACATTATCAGCAGTAATTTCAAAAATCTGAAACCAGGTTGTAAACACTGGTATTGCGCTTTTTTAAACCGTTGTCAGTAATTTTATTTTTCCTAGCTTTCTTGAGATATAATCGATTTGGTACACTGTACAAGCTTCAGGTGGAAGGTTAGGATTTGACATACACACATACTTTGAAGTGATCACCACAAGGTTAGTTAACACATCCATCGCTTCACATTGTCACCTTTTCTTGTGAGTTGAGAGCATTAAAATCTACTCTCTTAATAATTTTCAAGTATAAAAAAGTGGCATTTCTTATATATTATGTATTCTATGCTAAGTGACCCAAAGAGGGTAGCTCTGTAGGAAAGACGGGTTAGATGCGAACGTGTGTCAGGGACGTCTGAGAGAGCCCGCTGACTGCAACCTATTTCTCTGAGGTCACCTCTCCCTCAGTAATGTTCACAGCACGGCAGTGGGCACCCCGGTCTCCGTACCCAGCAACTGCAGTACTTTCCACGCTGCTTCTGGTAACAGCGTCCCCTTCCTTTGGGAAAACGGCTCATCACAACATCCAAACTCTAGAGCCAACCAATTAGGATTCTCTGTCTCCCTTATTAGTAGTTGTGACTAATTATTAATGTCTAATTAGTAATCATTTTCCAGTAGTGATTAAATTAGTGATGGAGAAGGCCCGGGCTGGACGAAACTCCTTTCCAGAATTTTCCTAAGTGGAGCTGGTGAGTAAAGCTCATTTCCTTCTTGCAGACCATGGGCTCAGGGACCCGGGGCAGCCCAGGAAAAAAGAATCGAAAGGACAGCAAGCCCTCAGGTCCAGCTCCAAGTTCCCAGAGCTGCCCTCCACTCTCGCATCTCACCCTTCATGGCTATGAGCTACCCGGCATTCTCCCAATAAATCCTTTTCTCTTCCCTGTGGTCTCTAACTGAAGAACCTTAACCAACATGAAATGTCTGTGCGGAGGGCTTACCTGGCAGAGAATACTGAAACCATTTATCCAGTTAAAGTTACCCACATTGTGTGACACCTGAATTTTTGTTTTGTAGTGTTTTAATTCTTAGACTAAAGAATAACTAAGCGATTTCTTGAGAATGATCGAACTTCCATTCCGTAATAAAAACTACATATAGATCATTATATATTTTAAACTTTATAGGGAAATGCAAAAGACCTAGAATAGGAACACTTTGAAAAAGATGAATTAAGGGGAAGCACTACACCATCTGACTTAAAGCCTTATTATAAAGCTACAGTACTCAGGGCTGTGGTATTAGGCCCTGGCCAGGTGTCTCAGTGGGTTGGGTGTTGTCCCACAAAGTGGCGGATTCCTGGTCAGGACACAGGCCCGGGTTGGGACTTTGGTCCCTGGTCAGGGCACGTTCCGGAAGCAACCAGTCAATGTTTCTCTCTCACACTGATGTTCTTCTCCCTTTCTTTCCCTTAGTTTATTATGTGTCAATTATACTCCAAAAAAGGTATTAAAAAGTTAGGAAAATATGCTTTATTGTCAAAAACAACAGCAGACTTTCATGTAAAAGGAGCCATCTGAAAACAAGACAGAGGTTATGGAGATGAAAAGCCTGACCGCCCAGCTGAAGGGTCAGCAGAAGCATCGCATAGTGAAATGAGTGCTGCAAAAAACACAAGTGAATACAAATGGTTTCTAAGAATTTCCCCCAAGCCTGAGGGGAAAAAAAAAGAACAAAGAACTGAGTATGAAAAGAAAAAACAAATTAGAAAAATAAGGAGAAAATTCTTTATGGGCATTCAAGTCAGGAAAAAACAAAAAGGTTATCTGCAAAACAGTGTGATAGACACCAACACTACACGAAACCGGTGTGGGGTACAGAGCTCTGAGAGAAAGGGCCTGGAGGGTTCTGAACACAGGCGAGTCTGGCTTAGAAATGACAACACCTAGTACAATTCCTGGGGAAAAAAGACTGAAGGCAGGACTTCTAAATCTCTCCATCTCTAGAGAGAGGGGAGGGGAATAAAGAGAACCTGATCAACACAGCAGAACAGAAAAGGAAAAAAAGCAAAGAAAACCTTACCAACCCCCCCAAAAGCAACTGGGACCAAATAGAGCAAACTCAAATACCATAGTAAATGTAAGTGTATTAAATTTCTCTATTAAGAGACAGATTGAGACAAAAGATCTATTTTAAGCCTCTAAGTTTTGGGGTAATTCATTATGCAGCAATAGTTATGAAACCGTTTCTATTTTTAGAAAGGTATAATTATGGTCCCAGAAACACACAATTCTAATATCTATTCCTCTCCAACTACTGGTGCAGATATTTAGATTCTCAGTATGAGACAGAGAACTGTAACAAGTGTACTTCCTCTTATTTACTTTCTCTGACCAGGACACCTAAGTGACCCATTTTTATTCTTACTTTGTTCATCCCTTTTCTAACTCCTGCTTCTCCCCTACAAATAGAATGGACTCAGGCACCTCCCAAATTGTAAGAGAGCCTTCTGTTTATTTTACGTACTCACTTTTGGGGAGCAGGTTCCTTAAGAATAGTAATTATCATTTTCTTTTCAACCTGTCATGCATAAAACCTAATGTGTTTAATAAATATTTCATTATACTAACAAAAGGAATGAGCAGGTAAGCAATCCTCAGTCTCAGAACGCAAGCTGTGACTCCTCTGTCCTGAGAGCCAGTCTCACACATCACACATTTCTCTCTGTGACTGGCAGGAACCAGTTTCTGCCATTGTCAAACTCGGCCACACCTCGTCCTCACTACAGTAAAATGCCATTAACTATGGGGCCTTCAAAGTACTCACAGCAGTGATCTTCCTGTTCCTTAACTCCACAAACACATAATTAACCAGTTACTTAAATTATACACTATTAGGTATTGTCTGCCAATAACCTCTTACAGCTATTTCTGCCAAAACAAATCAGAGCTGACAAATTCCCAACGTAAATGCCATCTCCTACTTCACCTCCTTCCTCTCCCCCTCACAATCACAAACATTTACAAAAACCGGAGGTTAAAAGCACAATATAAAATAGGAAAACTGCCTTTATTGTGCGTTACAAACAAGTCCTCTTCACTGAACTGTACAAGTTGCTGTCAAGCTTGTATTTCTTTAACGCTACAAAACCCAAGGCAGATGCCAAATCTAATGCAGCTAATTTGCGAAGAAACACAAATCTTGCTCACTTTCACGGAAACTTTTTACAGCCTGCATATAAAAATGTTTAGTTCCTACGACCATAACAAATAAAACATACTATGCTGCATTTGAACTTGATGTTTCAAGTCTCAGCAAATTCTCAAAAGTCATTCTTTCGTCAGATTGTTGTGATGCCATAATTTTTAGGACGATTAAGAAAACAAGGCAGGAAACTGGCGTCTGCAGAGAAGACTTTCACATTCATCGCATCCACGCCTCCCAGGATCCGGGGCGCCCAAGAGCCTTCATGAGCAGCCAGGTCACGATAGCAGTGGGCAGCTCTACCAGATCCCCGGACCCCCTGCCCCACCCCCGGCTCCCCACCCTGGGCCAAGGAAATGCTAGGGGCGTGGAGCCTAGGCGAAGACGCAAGAAGCTGAGGGCATTGCGGGGCTTTGCGCAAGTCTCGGGGCCCGGAGGATGCCGGCCCGCAGGCCAAGCACACCCCGCTTGCTCCTGGGTCCTGCGCGCTTGCCGCACCTGCACGCCCTCCCATTCTGGAACCTGGACCTTCCAGACTTCAGGCTCAGCGGGTCCCCGCCTGCGGCCCCACAGAAGACGCGACTTCGCAGCACCCAGCACGTCGCCCCTCCCCGCCCGGCCTCAGTCGCGCCCACCCTCGGCTCCGGCAGCTGAGCGGCAGGGCCAGCGGAGGCCCCGCCCCTCCATTCTGTCCGTACCATAGAGATGCCGCCGGCCAGAGCGGCTCCAGCCCCCGACTCCCGAGAGGACGACGGGATAGGGCGTCGCTCGGAGCCGACCGGAACCGATTCAAATGTTCTTTGGTGGAGGGACTGGATCCCTCGAGTTCTTCCCCATCATGTCCCCTCAGAAGGAGGCCTTTGGGGCGATGGTGTGAGACTGAAAAGTGCCATGTTGGCCCCATCTGTCAAACCTGGATTCGTCCTTGGTTTAGCCGGCACCGTGCCGCAGACCCAGTGGCAGCTCGCTGGGAAGCCAGGAAGCCCGGATCGCAGAATGAAGGCAGGACCGAGCGGGGTGGGGGGCCGGCCTGGTGCCTGGAGGCCCCGGCCGCGCCCAAGGGGCCGAGGGAGTCCCGACTTCCTTCCCCGGCCTGGCGGACCGGCCACGCGCCCAGACGCCCTCCGCAAGGCCTCACCGCCCCCTGGGGGCTGTCTGCGTAATTGAAAAGCCTGGATTGCTAGTCAGTGCCTCTCGAGATAAAACTGTAATTTTACAATTTTTTCTCATAAATCTGAAATAAAAAATAGTTTCAAAATAGTCCTTTATTAATAAAGTATTTTATAAATATATGTATTTTAAATTTACAGATTACAAAGTTTAATGTCACTTCTCATATAATTATTGTACAGAAATCATAGACACAATTCCTTAGCTTTCTAGTAATTTTATACCAGTCACTTGAAACAGCATCCTTAAGATTTAATAATATAATAATCCCCTTTTTCACTTTTTAGAGTCTGATAGAAGACAGTCAATATCCTGAATAACTTCAGAGATTTTTTTCAATGCTACTGATACTGTCTTTTCACTAACTTCTTCTGGCAAGGTTTCTGAATGTTCTGGTATGTATTCAGAAGACTGTTCATTCTTCTTGTTAGAAATCTGGCTTAGGACGTCACTATTCTCCAATAATGCTAAATTGCTTAGTTAAGGAGATTTTACCCACATTTTTCATTATACAAGTATTTTTAATTTCAGGAAGCCTGACCTCCATGTTAAAATAGGATTTTTCCATTGGGAGGAAGATCTCTTGGCACTTCAAAACTTATCGAGTCTATCCCTTATAGACGAAACTAGGGTATAAGAGAGGGGTAAAGGAAAGCGTATGTATGTGTGTGTTTGGATGGAGGTTTGATGATAGGAAAGAAAAAAATTAAAATCTCAGTAAACCTTTAGCTACATTTACTAAGGAAAAAAGTGAGAGGACTCAAATAAATTACAATAGAAATAAATGGGAAAATTGCAACTGATAGCACATAATATAAAGGAGCATAAGGAGCTACTATGAACAATTACACACCAACAAATTGGACAATCTAGAAGAAATGGGTAAATTCCAAAAAACAAGCAACCTACGAAGACTGAATCACGGATAGAAAATCTGAACAGACCGAATGCTAGTAAGGAGACTGAGACAGTAATCAAAACCTCCCAACAGATGAAAGCCTAGGACCAGATAGTTTCACTAGTGACTTTTACCAAACATTTAAGGGAGAATAAATACCGATAAGAGAGGGGTACACTTTCAAACTCACTGTATGAGGCCAGCGTTACTCCGACAAGCACAACCAGACAAAGGCACTACAAGAAAATTATAGATCAGTATCCCTGATACACATGCAAAAATCTATAAGATGTACCTTTGACAGACAAGATACATCTCGAATGTCTTAAATATTCAATGAAGCGCCGCAATATATGTGTGGATTAACATAAACTACAATCACAAATTAAGCCTAGAATGGAAAGGAAGTAATTATGCAGGACAATACATTACGTTTAAAGGATACAGTTAAACTTCTGTATCTTTTCAAGTTCAGAAGCCACACACCTGTGGGGGAAAAAAGGAAGTTTATGCTAGTTATCTCATTCTTATTTTATCCACAATATTTCAAATAAGCATACTTGAGTTTTTTCATAGAGGTTAGAATTTTAGACAGAAAAACCTAAAAGTTAAGAGTTTTTATATTGGCTTTATTCATCAAAAAATCAGCTTGACTCAGCTGATAAATTTATTGAGTGTTTTTAATGAGTAAGCCAAGTGAATAAAAGTACCCACCTCTAGGAACTTTAAATCAAGTATTGATATTTGAAGGTAATGGCCTTCCTGTTACAACTTCTTAGAATTAACCTAGCATACCCTCTATTTCCTTAAAGTATACTCAAATTTTAAAAACTATTAAAATCCCATCATTTTTGTAAAATAAGTGATCTTTCCTTCCTTGAATTCCTATAGGTTATTATAATGAATCATATACCTATTTGTAATGTCTTCTCTTGAACTATTTTATTTTCTTAATACCTTGATTGTCGTTTTCAGTAGTATGGACCTTTTCTTGTTCTGTATTGAGCACATACAGCAAGACTTCATTTCTATGGAACTCAGGGTATGGATGGTTTTGGAGGGCTTTTATGCAGTTGAACTAGGTCATAAAATGTAACTGTCTCTATCAAATTCCTTCTGGGATAGATTACCTTGTCATTTCACTGTTATCTTAACCACGGTATACTAAACATTCTCTTCTCCTTGACTTGAAGGATTAACTTCATGAACATTAGCTTGTACCATTTTCCACAGAAACAGATTTTGGGGCAACTGGTATGGAGTAGAGGGCAACTCCAGCAAAACCTCTTGCTTGTGTGTCCTTTCTCTTTTTCCCCATCAAGCTACAATAAAATATGAGCAGTGGCATACAACTAGAAAACAATGGGACTCAACTAGCTCTCTGAAAACATAAGGAGGGCATTAATGTTTAAAACACCTCTTTATTCAAATCAAGGAGAAAGCTCTTCTTAAGAGTTTCTAAGAGGGTATGTGACTTCTCCACTGGCTTTCCTACAATGGACCACATGTACCTCCTTGTCAGCTTACACTATTTCCCTATACTCCAGCCTATGGATGGAGAATGAGAGATCTTTCATCATTTTAAGCATTTATGATAAAGATGGATATAATTCACTTCAAAACCTGCTGATTTTTCATCACTTCAAAATACCTATTTTTTTTATTTCAACACAGACACTTTTTTTTCTGGCCATAAATAATGAAACAAACTACCTTTAGTTCTGTTGCTCATAGAATGAATAAACTTCTTATCAAACATCTTCCGTATTATTTTTAGACTAGCATCCCTATTAAAAAGTTGAATCAGTAGGCTAGTAGCAGAAGATGAGTTGGGAAAAAAATACTGAAGTACCGTTTAGGTAGTTATGCAGTTTCTTCTCTTTCCTGGGCCTACCTTTGACAAGAAAACAATTTACAGTTGGAGATGTCTCCGGGCTTTTTGCAAAGGAAATGGGGCTAATGCAAGTGGTCCCCTCCCTACTCCTCTTCAATTCCTTTGTCTCTCTGCGGCTCCTCCGTGTTTCTACCCACCGCTGCCATCACCGGTCTTCACCTCTATCCCCTCACTTTTTGTATGTCTTGACAGTTACCCTCTTCTAAGCCTTCACGTAAAAAGGCTAGCATCTTACAAACTGTGCCAGCTGAGCAATGGTGAAGAGACAATTTCACAGCTACATACCATTCCCCTTCCTTCCCAACGATGTGTTTTGCTAGTTACTTGGACCACTTTTCTGCTCCTAAACAGGCCGTGGTGGAAGAATGAGGGACAGGGAAAGCTGAACCCTTAAGATGGCTGAGGCAATCAAACAATATCTGTTCGTTTGTGCCTCTTTATCTAAGTAACTTTGAAAAAGGTGATAATAATCGGGCTAATGTTTATATTTTTTTCACCACGTTATGCTAAGACACCATACAACCTACTTTAAAGCTTCCTAAATTGTTCCTGGTATCCTTCTTTTCCAATATATTCAGATTATGCGCTCAGGGATACTAATCTTCCTAATGACCTTTCTTTCTGCTTTTTTTTTCCCATTTAGGAACTTGTAATTCCATCAAGTCTGAATTCCTTTAGTGAATACAAGATCCATTCAAAACCCCCACTATACCTAACAGACGGCACCTGCTCTATAAAAACTCTCTTCTCACTATTTCCACATTCCTAAATATCCATTTTTAACTCTGTCCTTACTCCCCCGCTAAAATGTCTTAATTTCCCTAAATATTTCTTTGGGCCCAGTGCTAGTGTCCTGCACACCAAAAGCACACAAGAGGGACTGAAAACCTTGTTTTAATTTGTTGATTTGCCAGTTAACTTGGGGAAGGTCATAAAAATCTATTTTTTCTGAAATAAATGTAGTCAACATTTATTTCCCTTAATATTACTAAAGTTTTTTTTTTTTTAAAAAAAACCCTTCGAATTTTTCCATAAAGTTCTGAGGACGAATTTCTCATATTGAAGAGTCACAAAAATTTTGACATGATGTTTTCAGTGTAGTTTTCTGACCTCCAGATGAAATATAATATGATGAACTATAATAAATTATATATTTGACTAAAGATAAATTATTTTTAATCTTAAGCTATCAAAAACAGAGCTAACTATATTTAAGAAAAGATATTCTTAGGAAAAAAGTCTTAGAGTTTACCATTTGACATTTTAATTTTTGAGTAGTAGTTGGCTCCTCTACACAGATTAAAGGAAATAAGCAAGGGACATAAAGGAAAGAATAAACAAATGGAATTTCATCAAAATAAAAAGCTTCTGCATGGCTAAAGAAAACATCAGTAAAATGAAAAGGGAACCACAAAATGTATGGGAAAATATATTTGCCAATCACACCTCGGACAAGGGTTTGATCCTCAAAATATATAAAGAACACACCTGACTCCACTCCAGGATCACCAACAATCCAATTAAAAAATGGGCAAAGGACCTGAACAGACACTTTCCCAAGGAGGACATGGAGGGCCCAGAGACATAGGAAAGGATGCTCGGCATCACTAGCCATCAGAGGGATGCAAATTAAAACCACAATGAGATACCACCTCACACCAGTCAGAATGGCCGTCATAAACAAACAAAAAAACAAAGCGTTGGAAGGGATGTGAGGAAAGGGCACCCTAGTGCCCTGTTGGTGGGAATGCAGACTGGTGCAGCCACTGTGGAAAACGGTATGAAATTTCCTCAGAAACTAAAAATGGAATTGCCTTTTGACCTGGCAATATCACTGCTGGGATTATACCTTAAGAATCCTGAAACACCAATTCAAAAGAACCTATGCACCCCAATGTTCATAGCAGCACAATTTATAATAGCCAAGTGCTGGAAACAACCTAGGTGCCCATCAGTAAATGAGTGGTTCAAAAAACTGTGGTACATTTACACAATGGAATTCTACGCAGCAGAAAGAAAGAAGGAGCTCCTATCCTTCGTGACAGCATGAATGGAACTGGAGAACATTATGCTAAGTGAAATAAGCCAGGCAGTGAAAGACAAATACTATATGATCTCACAAGTGGAACCTAATCAACAAAACAAACAGGCAAGCAAAATATAAGCAGAGAAATTGAAATAAAGAACACATGGACAGTAACCAGTGGGGAGGGAGAGATGATGGGGAAAAGAAAGGGAAGGGTCATCAAGGAACCTGTAAAGGACTCATGGACAAAGCCAAAGGAGGGTAGGATTGAGAGTGGGACGTGGAGGTGGGTAAGGCAGGGGAGAGTGGCGAGGGAAAATGGAGACAGCTGTGGCTGAACAACAATTAAAAAAAATTTAAATGAAATATAAATACCAATTTTCTTCAGGAACAGAAAATGAAGGATGTGTGAGCATCTCTCTCTGACTAGTCCGGGTCAGTTTTCTGCACCATGATATTACCATTGACACATACCTAGATTGAATACATTAAAAGAAATACCTCTATAATATTTATAAAAGTACTCAAAAATGATTGAAAAATTAAGATAATTTGGGGGAAAGGATAAAGAGAATATTCTAAAGTAAGGCATTTACTTCATTGGAAATATTCATCAAGGAGAAAATTATTGAGTCACATTCATGATTAATAAAGATGAGATTTAAGAGTCAGAACAAAAGGGATATTTAGATTGCATTCAAAGTTCAAGTTCAAATGTCTAAAGTCTTTTAGTTTTTCAAAGAAAAATGAATTTCATTAAACTTTATCATGTAAATGTGTTTACACATAAGACTAAGTGAGCATTTGCTTTTTAAAATTTAAACTAGAAGATACCCATTCATGCATATATGTGTGTGTATATACATATATATATACTTATATATAACTCACTGAATATGCAAAACAAATATCAAGTTTAATAAAATGATTGTTCTGAAGTAAGTGGCTGAAAACAAATAGCAATGTTTGCTAAAGATACTATCTTTTTGGGGCAAATTATTCAAACTAGCAATGAGTATCAGAGCAGTTAGACCAAGATGCAGTAAATCCCAACAGAAAAATAAATTTGAGATAAAAAAGCAATTCTTTTGTGAGCATTCTCAAAGTAAAATCACTAAAATGTCAAGAACACTGCAAGTACAATGATGATAACAAATTATATAAACCAAGAGAAAAAAGTACACTCATAAAAAGCTGATTTCAAGAATCTTCTTCATTTTAAGAATAATCAGTTAATTTATTTTTCCTACTTCATAGAAATATACAGAGGGGTAGTTATTTGTGGTTGCAAACCTTATTTCAAATTGGTGAGAGGATTAACTGGTTAACACATCTGAGCACGGCCTCCCAGCAAGCCTGTTATATCTAACGCACTCACTTGGAAAAATCACTGGCATACAAATGGAAGTGATTAAAGCTGACCTGACCTTTGTAGTCATTATGCTAGATGCCAATATAACTGTAAGCTCTGAAAGCTGTGGAATGACTTCATTCACATCCACATGTAAAAACAAAAAAAAATAACATGCAAATATGGTTTATATCTTTCATCTCTGTCAATTAAAAGTGAAGGTTTTTACTAACAGAAAAGTCATTTTTAAAATTGCCTTTCAGTACCTTTCATATGGTCCGGAGTGTTCAATCTGAATTAACTGATCGTGTCCATCAGGAAAAGTTAACTTACACCAACCTAAGCTGAGCCCTTGATTTACCTTAAGAAGCAAGGAGGAAAGGTAAGTTTTATCATTTGAAAACTGGGAAAACAAAAAACAAAAAACCAAAGAAAACCCTCTTCTAACTTAACAATTTTAAAGAGTATATAAATCATTAAAAATTTATTGTGACTAATTTAAAAGTTACATTTTATATGAGATATGATTATTAAACTACCACTTATATAAATGATTACCAAAGGAACAAAAATACTAGTGCTTCCATCTAAGAGTTACCTTTATAAAAATGACTATTGCCATACCTAGCTGACTTTTGCTAGGAATTCCAATGAGATCAGTAAAGCCTCTTGACAGATTTTATACTTCAAAAAATAAACTGAGATACAACAACAAAAATAAAGCACCAAAGTACTTCCACAGATTTAAAAAAATACAAAATGGATTTTAGTTTGAAGTATGCTCACCTGACTCTTCTCAATAAAAGAGCCAAAATTCCAATTTAGGGTTAGAGTAACACCATCTAAAAAGATAACATGTACTTTGTCATCAGAATATGCAAGAAATCTTCCCACGCTGGGTATGAATGATTCTCTCAAAAGTGAAGGCATTATATCGTTATCATTTATCCCAGGGACCTAAACCAAGTAAGTAAAAACAGCAGGAAGTGTAGTTATCCATTGACAAGATTTAAATGATTAATAAACGCTGAGGCAACTTTCAGATTCTTATGCAGAAGTTGAATACTGTTGAATCCTTATATATGTTTTAACTTTTCCAGAAGTGAATTCCCAAAAAAGTCCATTACAAGCAAATTAAGCTCCAGTATCTTGGGAAAGTCACCATTCTGCTCTGAACTTTACCTAGGACACAGACAAAAATTACAGCAACATAACCAAATTAGTAAAATATAGAAATCAAAGTCTGAAATCACTTTCTCCAGTAGGCATGAAAGAATATACTTTTACACCACGGAAAAAGTAGAAGATTGTAATATTAATGTTTATAATAACTGTGTTTTTACATACAGATCCCATCAATTCCCATGGCCTTCCTGGTCCATTTAGAAGAAGTAACAAAAACAAACTATAGCCCTGGCTGGTATAGCTCAGTGGATTGAGCGTGGGCTGGGAACCAGATGGTCCCGGTTCGATTCCCAGTCAGGGCACATGCCTGGGTTGCAGGCCAGGTCCCCGTGAGGGCCATGTGAGAGGCAACCATACATTGCTGTTTCTCTCCCTCTCTGTCTCCTTCCCCTCCCCTCTCTCTAAAAATAAATAAAAAATAAAATCTTAAAAAAAAAAAATTAAAAAAAACAAACAAAAAAAACCAAACTATATACAATAAGAATATAACATAAAAGCATCATTTTGCAGTGTTTATTAAGTGGACGTTTTTCTGAATAAATCAATACTAATGTTACAAAGAATTTCTCATACAACTTAGATGAAAGTAGAACTTAGCAGTATATATATGTAAACAATAAAAACATTTAAAATATCTTGCTTTTGAAATAATTTTAAGATACCATTTTCCAGCAGCATATAGAATAGTTATGGCTTAGAGAAAGCCTCATCTTGGCACAATGCTGAAGAATCCTGTGAATTGGAAAAACATGACTTCAAATACTAGTAAATACTAGCATTTTCAAATTCTAGCCGAACATTCTCAATGCCATACAGCAGCTAGTTTCATCCCTTTTCCTCTTGTGGCACACATAAACTAATAAAATTCTGCAGCACACCAAAAAATATGTTTTTTGCCTGACAAAAAATAGGTATAATTTTGATTCATTCACAGCGGATGGCTATTGCTGTGTTGGCTGTTATTTTTTTTTGTTTGACAGACTAAGGGAAGAAAGGTCAGTGCCCCTGACTAAATATTCAGGTATTACGTGTTTTAAAAATTCTTTGTTTTTTCACTTATTAATTTGAGAGAGAGAAAAGAAGGGGGGGCGTTGTGGAGAGAGAGAAACATTGATTTTTGTTGTTCTACTCATTGATGCATTCATTGGTTGATTCTTCTGTGTGTCCTGACCAGGGACGAACGCGCAACATTGGCTAACCAGGACAACTCTCTCCAACCAACTGAAATACCTGGCCAGGGCCTTGCATGTTTCAAAAATTCTTGTGGCACACGTGCTGACCATCACTGCCATACGACATCTCAGGCTAGTAGTTCATTTCCACTGAAACATGGCCAGACCTATTTCCTTCCAGAAATCTTTAAGCCCTTACACGAAGCACTACTGTTTCCCTTTGTTATTCCTCTACTTTTTAGCAATGAAATGACTCCAAACAGAATTTGCAGGTGCAAATTCTTTTTAAGAGGGAAAGATTCACAGTGCCTGAAAGGCTTAGCATAGTCTAAGAGTAGTGGGATATAAACTGACTGTCCCTAGGAAATCAAATTACAGATTTGCTCCCTCACATCTACTCTGGAACTGGCTTAGACACCGTTTATAAAAATAAATCATTTAATCTGACATTACCCTTTCGTTCTCCCAAGCGCAGGAAATTAATTAGAGTTTTTAGAGCACAGTTAATTAGAGTTCTTAAAAAAACATATGAACCAATCTACACTTCATCTTCAGTACGCATTAGAAGTCTTTATCACTCTAAAGGTAATAAAGAAGTATGAAAATATCAAATGTATTATCAAACCCTCAACTTCACTCCAAGAAATAACGACACCAAATTTATGAGAAGTCACCTATTTCTTAGCAGCACTTGCCACTCCTGTTTCTCCACAGTTCACTTGACATTTCAAAGACGGAATTACTCTTTTTTTAAAAGATTTTATTCACTTATTTTTAGAGAGAAGGGAAAGAAATAGCAATGTGCGGTTGTCTCTTGTACGCCCCGACTGGGGACCTGGCCCGCAATCCCGGCCTGTGCCCTAGTCTGGGAATCGAACCAGCGACCCTTTGCTCTTCAGGCCGGCGCTCGATCCACTGAGCCACACCAGCTAGGGCTGGAATTACTCTTTTAACGATATAGTGGTTACCTTATTTTATAAATGATGAGGCCAGAAAAGTCGACAGATTTTTACCAGATACATATGTTTCCACTGTACTACCAATTCTCAATTTCATCCTAATGGTTAGAAAAAGTATCAAGGTTCTCAGGACTTACCTGGTTGCCTGTTTAATTAGAGAACGCACAGAGAACAGACTTCCTGGTCTATCTGGAGGAAGGTTATTTACTGAATACATTTTCTCTTCCCTCTGAAAATTAGTTTAAAATAAAAAATAGCATTAATAATAAATATTGGCCATTATTACTTAGCTATTCTTCTGGAAATATGTATTTACATAGCAACAAAGCAAGCAGTTAGTTTAACTTAAAGGCCATAAAAACTGTGTGTTTAAAGGTATTTTATGATGCGTTTCCATTTTTCTTACCTATTCAAAAATTATATTTCATAGCCTATAACTTACTGGCCAATTTAAACCTTAGCTATACTTAAATTAACATGGTTACAAATAAGCTTTTCCCTTTAGACCAATAAACAAAAAAACTAAACAGCAAAAAATCATTTTAATTGCACGAATCATTTTGTTATGTTATTAATGGAATAACTATTGCTACATTTTATGGAAGACCATATTATTTATAGTCTTGAATTTTAAAAAAAATTGTTATTCCTTCTGAATTTCCTTTCTGAAACTCTGTACTGCTAGTGTTTCCCAGGACTCTGCCTCCAGCTTCTCTCCTGGCTTCCTGGTTTCTCCTTGGGTTAACTCCCCAGGGTTCAAAGCTGTGTTTGTAGTCATTACACGAGCAACCACTAACATTTACTGAATAGTTATGTGCTAGATGCCTATTTCTGGGTAAGGAAATTGAGGCTTGAGGGCTGAGAAGTAGGAGAGATCTATTGTGAACCACAAGAGGGTACAGCCATACTTTACCGTCAGAATTCAGTAATAGTAGGCACTCAAACAACAATCTCTGCCCTTCGGTCCTCAGCTGGGCACGTGACTATCTGAATTGTTATCAGGCTTCTCCCCTGACCACCGTGAAAAAGAAAAGAGCTAGTTCAAAAAATATGTATAAGATTTAGGTCCCTCTTGGTCCTCCTCCCTCACAAAATTTCAGACTCCTATCTGAAAGTAATCACTTCAGTGTATACCTGCCCTGACCTTTCCCTGTGCATTTACATGTGTATGTATGTATGTGTATATATACACACACCACAGTAATACAGTGATATATAGGTTTGGGACTTTTTTTTTAATGTAAAGGACATCACGTACATGTTGTTAATGCAACTTTCTTTTTTTCACTCAACAGTGTCTTGGAGAGCTTTCGATATCTCTCTCTCATGCACCCACATTCTCCTTATTCTTTTAAACTGCTGCACAGTATTTCCCTAACCTGATCACTAAAGCTCACTGCATCATTCCTCTGTTGATGAACATGTAGGTTATTTTATTTTTTGCTACACAAACAATGACACAACTGACATTCTTGGTCATGCTTCTTTGTATGTATGTGCTAATACTCTTCTAGGATTGATTCACAGAATTATTTCTGGCCAATTTTATTTGACATTATCAAAGCAGCCTCCATGACGGCTGAACCAATTCACACTCCAACAATGAAAGCACCCCATTTCCCACACCCTTGCTGGCAGTACACAGTCTCAACTTTCTAAGTTTTTGACAAATTGATGAGTGAAAAATCTTAAAATTGTTAGTTTAATTTTCATTTCCCTGATGCAAGAGTAAAGTTGAACATGTTTTCAAATATTATGGGTTATATTCACTGCCTTTGCTATTATCGTAACCATGGGGAGGGGGTTATCATTGATTTATAATATAGAATATTTTCCCCATGCCTTTGTGTTTTTCACTTTATCTAATGTAACAGACGTTAAGTATTTAAAATTTAATATACGCTTGAAAATTTCAAGCTTACCAAAATTTTATGGCTTGTTTTTTCTGAATTGTACTTAAGATGGCCTCTCCTATACCAAGATTATTAACACTTTTCTCCTCTATTTTCTAACAACTATATAAAAGTTTGGTTTCTTACATTTAGCCCTTAAATCCATCCAGGACTTACTGTGGAGTATGGGTGAAAGTAAGGAGCAAACAATTTTATCCCCAAAAGAGAGCCAATTGTTTCTAATCTTTTCATTCAAGTAGACAGAGGATAGTGAAAGTGTGAGAATTCCACCACAAAGGCACAACTTGTTTGAAAGTTTTGTGTTTTATCCCCAAAGCTCATGCTTCTAATCCATGATATGTTTGTTTCGATACAAAAATGATCATCCCCTCCTCCTGATGCCTTCGAGTAAAACGGAAGCTCCAGGAAGATGTAATGTATTCATCTTGTAGTCCTGTGAACTCCTGCCACACAGCAGTCAGCAATGTGGGTACGCACGCCCACTCTGTCTGCCTGTTTACTCGACTTTCTCATGTACCCCCCCCACACATACATTACTGGCCACGCTTTCATTTCATTTGCTTGTTTGCCAATCTAACTACTAGACTGTGAACCCTCAAGGCCAGGAAATCTTCGCTTTCACCCAGTGCTTAATAGAGCACCTGCCTAAGAGTGTTCAATGACTACTTATTGAATAAATGAATACTCTCCTATAAATAGACCCCAGAAGGGAATCTGTTCCAGTATACACTAACATATTTATGAATGAAATACTTGGGATTCACGTAAAGTTAAATAGGGAGTCAAGGGGCAGCAGGAAGTGCAGATGAAACAATCTGGGTGATGGGTACATGACGGTCTGTTACACTTGTCTTTCTGCTTTTGTATTTGTTTGAAAGATTCCATAGTTAAAAAGAAAAAAACCTGCTCTATTTTTAAGTCTTCTCCCTAGCACTTCTGATAACCTTATCACTTAAATACTCTCTTCTATAATAGGGAAAGAAAACGCATTTATTATGTTCCATCCTACAAAGCCAAGCCATGTGACAGTATGGTGAGCCCCATAAAAGGGTGATGTCAAGTGTCAGACTGGGGACAGTAGTTATTAACAAAATATCCACATTTTTACATTTCGATCTGATTTGGTAAATATATCATGTTATGTCTCACCATTTGCAACAACAGAAAGCAATCTTGTTCAGCTTTCTAGTTATCCACAAAGATTTAGGAGTTAAGAGATATTTAAAATATGCAAACAATACATGCTGGGCAAAAAGGATATGCTTTTTAATGTGCAAGTATTAATTCAAAGAAGTATACCCATTCAAAGTAATGCTGCTGGTTTTAGTGCTTCCTATCGATAAATTCTGCCAGAGAGTTTAACTTTTGATTTAAACACAAATTGCTTAGGCAAAAAAAAGGCAGAATACAGTATGAGAACACAGTGAAAATAAGGTGACTAATAATCATTGTGCCAATGCTGGCAGTAGGTTATGTTAATCCTTTAGATTAAGTAGTAGCAAGCTATGTTACATAAAGATCAAATATCCCATATGGATCCACAATGATTTGAAGCAGCTATGTAGCAAAAGTCTTGAGTTGAGATCTCATTGTCAGCTCACCTCTTCTGATCCTTCCTGAATGGAATAGTACGTAAAAAAGTTCCCAAAATAAGCTCCTTCTGATTTGAAAATAGATCCATCTCCAGGATAAATCTCTATTGAGTTCACATTTTTATGGGTAAGTCTAAGGAAAAGGAATAATCGTTTAAAAAATATTTTTCTAATTGAGATTAAAACATGCATCAAGTCAATGATCCAACAAAAACAAAGAAGAATTTTTACCTATTTAGCAAATGGATAATTTCATAGTCTGTACCACCAGCCAGCTAAATGAATTTTTGCAAACGAATAAATAGAACACAGAGAATTGGTTGATGTATCTACTTCAGTAACTAAGCTCAGCTTCTGGAAGTGAAGCATCTTGTCTGATCACCCCGGTATCCCCACATCAGAGTGGCCGGTACGTAACAGTCACCAAAGCAATGCTCATTGCCTAGGAGCTATATATAACCACTCTAGAGCTTGAAAGTAAGATTATCCTTTAAAAATGAACTAGCAAAATCAACACCTGCTAGGTGAGATTAGTCATGTGAGGTATAAAAACTTAAGCCAAGTCAATTTTATTGAAACATATAGGAAGAATGTGTTGTCAGAAGCGAATGGGTCCTCATGCAGAAAAAGAGAGCCCGAGAAGAAACAATTTGCAGTACTCTTCAGTGTTATTTGCAGACGTGGACCTCCAGATCTGGCCAGCACTAGTGTTCCGGTCACTAGAGACGGAGGGATAACTCAATCGAATAGTGTGGGCACAAAGCAGTCACTCGGTGAATGTTTGCTGAGTGAATGCAGGCCGAAATCTCCCCTAAGCTATCTAACCTCTCTCATTCCACGCTCACCAGGCAACCTTCTGCTGGCACTAATTCAGACAGCTAGATCCCCCATGCTTGGAAGGGGTGTCCTAAATAGCTGACACGTATATTTCATTCACTAGCAAAACTAATGCCTGCCTTTGGAGCTCTCACAAAAACCTTGCAAATATGGTTAATCTAAATTAGTAAATTAGTAACAAGAGCCCTGTTGCCCTAGTATAATTAAGTTTTGTGACCTTCAATCTCGGAACCAAACACAGGAGCACAGTGGCCCCCACAAAACTTATCCTCTTGTAGTTTATCTGCAAGGCTAGTCAAGTCTGCTCTGTGACGTCAGTGAATGGCTCCAACTCCAACGCAGGCGCCTCACCTGTACGTGACACCCTTGTGCCACACCACTTTCACTAGTTCAGGATAGGAATGTTCTTCATCAGACTGCCCCAGGGAGAGCGAATCACAGAAACTCCACCTGGGAGGGATCGAATACAAGTTATCGTTTACGGTTACTCAACATAATTATCTTGAGAAGTCAACAAAATAGTGCTAGTGTAACAAGAGTTATTTCTTGCTTAATTCATTAGATCAAAAAAAGTAAAAATTAATATGAAAGGATATTAGATTTTAAAATGAGCCAGCTTTTCATGCATTTTTGATGAGCTCATTATTGAATCTCAGCACAATTACATAAATGGACAGTTTTACTAACCTTTAAAATTTAGGACCCAAACAACAAATACCCACTGAAGTACCCACGGTGGGCCAGGCGCTGTACGCACACTGGGGATACAACACCCAGAAAAGCAAACATGGTCGCTGTGATGCTAGAGGGTAAATACTGAGCATGAAGGAAGGGAATTTCTGAACGCTACAGGACTATGTAAGAACCTCATCCAGTCTCCGGACTTGGAGATCACCGCTCTCAGGAAGTAAGGCTTCCCCGGAGACCTGGATATGAACACAAATTAGCAGCGTATTCCTGGCAGAAGAAGGAGCAGGCGCAGTGGCAACAGAAGCTTGAGCAAGCTTTCCAGGGCCTGCGAGAAGTCCAGTTCAGCAAGGGAGTGGAGGACCACAGATAGAGGAAGGAACCAGGCCATGGAAAGCCTATTAAGCCAAGTTTAAGGATAATGAATTTCAACCTACGCCAGTGACAAATCATTGAAAAATTACTGATTTAGAAGCATTAATATTTTTGAAGCATATTGTGTTTAAATAACAAATATATATTCAAAAGACTACGTGGGATCAGATCCCAATCTGCAAGTACTAGCTAGGCGACTTTGCTCAGGTTGTGTAGTGATTCTGTTTCTCAGCTTCCTCCACAAAATGGGGAGATGACGGATAGTACTGATTATCTCATGGGTTACTGTGGGGAGGAAACAGGAAACGTGCAACCATACCTAGCACACAGTAAGTGCTTGGGGTCAGCTATTATCATTCTCACTGCACTGCTTACACAAAGTTCCTATTACAAGTCTAGCACCACTAGGTTATTCGCTTCTTAGTGGAGGTAAAAGGTCTATACCTAGCCATCCCAAACCCTCTCCATGTTACCCCTTTACAAAAAGGACCCATTTGCAGTCAGCCAAAGACAGGGATGGCCTCTGAGACCAAGTGTGACAGAAAGAACCAACGATCATAACCTCGTCAGCTCTGTCTGCAGCAACCAAGGGAACAGGCTCCCCTGAGTGGCAGTGGACGTGCCCACAGAGCACTATGCAAGTCTCTGGGTTGTCCTTACCACACTTTAATGATCTTTTCAGTCTTGCCTGGGTGGCTCAGTTGGTTAGAGCGTAGTTCTGATGCACCAAGGTTGTGGGTTTGATCCTCCATCAGGGATGTGCAAGAATTAACCAATAAATGTATGAAATTGATGTTTCTCTCTCCCTCTCTCTAAAATCAATCAGTTAAAAAATTAAAAATAAAAAAATAATAATATTTTCAGTGGCAGTGATAGTGACCCTCACCAGACTGTAAGCTGCTAGAAAGCAGGGACTGTGTCTTCGTCATCGCTGTCTCAGTGCTTAAGCATCTAGTGCACGGGTGGCCTTCCCTAAACATTCATTCCACGGACACAGAGCTAAGAAACATAATCAACACATATGCTAGGGAAATTATCTACTCGCAGTTTCAAACAAAATTTTGGAAAAACTGAACGAACTCTCCCTATAAATGGCATCAGACAATTTAGAAAGAAAAATTACCCCTAGGAGGACTGGTTCTGCCAAAAGCTTTATGCTATTACCTGTGCAGGTGTGGGACAGGACAGCTGAGTAACAGGGCCCTGGGAAGAACAGAAACCTCTTTTCCTCTTTCCTCTGAAACATCAGAAGTTGAAGTTGCATTCTGGGTGACAGTTACATCAGTTCTGGACAAACTGTGGATTTTATTATGAAAACGAAGTGCTAAAGACAGAGGGTATTTCCACTCCTCTGGACAGGAGAGCACAGACCAGCGCTGCTCCACCCATGCATATACACACGTGTGCTTCCGGCTGGGCAGAGGCAGCGCCTCCTTCCCCTCGGTTTCATGTACACAATGCTCCTTCTCCGAAGGTTCTTTGGATTTCACGATCTGACAGTGAAGTTCATTTTCTTTATTCTTTAGTCTCTGTCCTGGTAAGCTTCCACATGTAAGGATTTTGCCTGCTTTTTCAACCAGTTTATCTTTCTTGGCTTGATCAGTTTTTTCTGACAATACTATAGACGAGTCTGGCTTCTGGCTTACTTTACACAAAAAATGTACTGTGAATTCATGCTGAGATGTGGGCAGGCAGAGGTAGGCATGACCATGGAAAGAGGCTACTTTCACAGTGCCCCCCTGCAGACACACCATGCCATCATCCGTATCACGACTGGGCCACCTCACTTCCGCGATGTCGAGGAAGACACGCTGAGTGGAGGGGAGAAAGGGAGATGGTCAATACTTTCTGTTAACAGACCAAATTTTCCACACATATACTTACGTATGCATAAGAAAGCTCTTAAAGTTTGTTTTACTATCTAGAGAGAATGAAAAAGGAGATCCAGGTATCAGCCTACATATGCTTTTCCATAGATATTTGATATCTCTGTAGAATGGTAAAACAGACACACACTGACAAAAAATGAGAGAAAAGAAGAAAAAAATCATCCTAACTCTATCTAGTGTTAGACATATTTTTTGCTTAAAAAGTAGAATGAATTGGAGATAAAAAGATTTTGAGCCCTTCCCAAAAGTCTACTCTAAAAAAGACTATAGCTCTGGCTGGTGTGTTTCAGTGGATTGAGTGCCATCCTGTGAACTGAAAGGTCGCCAGTTCAATTCCCAGTCAGGGCATATGCCTGGGTTGTGGGCCAGGTCCCCAGTCAGGGGGTGTGCTAGAGGCAACAGATCGATGTGTCTCTGGCACATCGATGTTTCTCTCCCTCTCTTTCTCTGTTTTCCCCTCTAAAAATAAGTAAATAAAACCTTCAAAAAAAGTGAAGTAAAATAAAAATAAAAAAGACTAAAATGAAGGAAGACTAGCACTATAATGTAGTATATTAAAAGCAATCATAACTTAAATGGTATGAAATTAGCATATAAAGCATTGCCAGAACGACTCAGAGAACACAGAAACAGATTCAATGTACCTTAAAAATGTTACACGTGATAACGGGTTTTTCTAAACAAAGGGAAAAAGGGAGAATTATTTAAGAAATGGTACTGAATTACTGAACAGCACTTAGGAGATGCTATCTCAAAGGACTGTGACCTGGACTAAAGCACCTGTCCTGGATCGCGCCTGGCACACCACACACTAAAGTACACTCCAGGTGACTCGAGGAGTGACATTTTTAACAACTGAATTACTCAAAGGTCAGTGGCTGCTGACCAACAGCAAACAGACTCGCAACAGGCCACAGTGCCTGCTGTAAAGTTTCATGTCAGACAGAAACAGCAGGCGTCACAGAACAGTCTTTTAATCAGTTCATCTTGCCAGCAGCTAAACATTCCATTTATATGAAACTTTAAACTTACAAAAACCACTGCCAAGAAAGCCTCTTAAATTTTCACTGCTATGTTAGTACACTAAAATGAAGGGCAGTATCCGCTGATGGCAAAGCTGGCTTATAAGGACGATCGGTTCAGAAAGTTCTCTCTTCCAGAATTAGACGACCTGATGATCCTCCTGCAGCACTAGCAGCAAGACGCGCAATTTCAATGAGTAAAATTACTCCAAAGACACAGTGGGAACACAGCCTTGTAGACTAAGTCACAGCTCACAGTTTCCCATGGCTTCTTTGTCAGGAGACAATATAACAGGAAGTCGTGACAGCAGTAGAAAGGGCCAACAGGCAGCTTCAGACTCAAACAGACTGGGTTCAAATCACTTGGCCAGTAAGAAAACTTCTATGGAAAAGTTAGGTAAACTCTCTGAGATTTAGTTCTTTCACCTGTGAAAAGGAGCTGATATCCAACCAATATACCTTTTCTGACCGGCTGGACACCCATTCTGATTAGCAGGTACCCTAAGGCATACTGGTGCTATCAAATATTTTTAATGTCATTCCCAGTTCTTGGCCCATAGTAAACCTTCAATAAAGGACAGTTACTATTATTATTCCACATTCAAAATAGGATATAAGCAAAAGAATAAAGTTTGTATGCCCATAAGTAATTACATATCTCTATTACACATTAACAAACTACATTTAAGCTACTAAAAATGTCCACATAATTTCTGAAATTTCACACCTCCAACAATCAGTCACCAATATACATGAAAAGTTCTGAGTATAATCCTTGGCTACAAAGAAAAAAAAAACAGGGTAATGAATTATGTAACTTCTGTGTCTCAATCAATATATAAAATATGAAAACTCCTTAGTCTGGTGAAATATAAAGGCCTATGCCTACTACAGCAACATGTCTATTCCAAGTGTCATAAAGAAAAAGACTAAATATTAACAAACCTATTCTAATCACCTGTCCTCAAATCTTACAAAATTGAGTTTTAAAAAATTACCTTTTTTCTTTCAGAAGGTATAATGTTTTCAGATAAAAAAGGGCAAGTGGCGAAAGAGTTTCGAAAATCTAGGGCTCGCTGCAGTTGCTCCTACAAAAAGATAGAAATGTGATCTTAAAAAATTATTGGAAATACACTTAGTATGGCAGCAACCCAGCATACTGATTACTTTCCATGTTCTGGCCACCTCAACAACATTTTAGTACTGAAAAGAGTGAGTGGTGTTTATGTCGTCTTTACTTACTCGGTAAGTGCTAATAACAAAGTGTGTCCTTTGACGAATTCTTTCTGGTTGTTCTAAAGGATGTGCTGAAACAGGAGGTGCCTTTTCAAATAAAAATTCAGAGCCACAGGGAGAAAGCTGCAGTCTGGAGCCATCGACATATTGTACGTGCACGGAATCGTCTTCATAAAGTACCATTCGCACTTCAGCGGCCATCGCTATTATTATGGATAAAATGTCCTTCCAAGGCAGACACTGAGGAATTAGAAAACAGGAGCACAGATAGTTCTCTTAATGTTCAAAAATTCTATCGAAATAAATGGACTCATTTTCTGATAACATGAGTAAAACATACTGCCATTGCATTTATTTTTGTTGAAGGAAAAGCGATTATCTTACTATACACACTTAAATGATCCAAAATTAACATCCTTAACAGAATGCCCTAGTTAACCCCCAAGGCTTTACTCCAGGGTGGGTACAGAACCTAGAGGGCAAAGACAGCCCACCAAGTTCTAACTCCCTGTATCATTTTAGGAGCTTTACTTCTCCTGAAGTTCAATTTCAGAATATCATATGTTCAGCATCTCATTTCCAATAGCAAGTAAATTCCACCTTTGCTATAAGAACCCAGGAGATCATCTGTAATACAATGCAAAAGGCAGGGCAACAGTAACTATTAGGCCTAAAAGAACACCTGGATTCTTCTGCCTAGCCTGGCACTCAGGAGGTGTCTTCATGTCACTACAGAGCAAGCTAACTCATCTCTTATGTCTTAGATGCATCCTCGTGAATTCAATGTCCTCTTCTCTACCTCTAACAGGACCCGCTGCCTGCACCTATGCTTTCCACGCAGGTACGACGGAACGGAATTAGAGGGCTGGGTTCCACTGGTGTCTACCATGCACTAGCTATACGCTTCAGGCTGTTTACTACTGTGAAATGGGGATAGTAACAGGGCTGCTGTGAGGGTTAAAATGAGATGACACTTATGACAGTACCTAGTATTGTGAATGTCACCTTGTAGGAGCTCAATAAATACGATTCCTTTCTAACACTCACTGCATCTCCTTCTAGGACATTATTTCCTTCTACTACTCAGGTGATGAAGATGCACCTGACAGAAAAGAATACATTCCCACGGATACCACTCTCCCCAGTTTACCCGTACTTCCTACCAATACACCTCTAAGTGCAGTGTCCGTGCTCTGTCCATCAGTCTTCGCTCCGCTGCAGCCCAGCTTTCTCCTCCACCTTGCTACTGAAATCCTTTCGCGACAGTCCCCAGCGTCTTCCTGCACCCAGTGACTTCAGTCTTCGTCCCAGCAAACTGGTCAGCTTTCGGCAGCACTGTCCACCTGGCCCTGTAGCAAACTCTCTCTTCCTCGGCCTTTTATTTTAAAAAAGGGGAGGAGGGGCTGCCACAGCTTCTCCAAGCCCCCCAAGTCTACCTGTTTTTAGTGTAATCATTCCTCTTCATCATTCTCTTAAACCAAGGATTCAAGACCTGACCTGAGTCCCCATTTCATTTCTTTACTATATACACTCTTGTCAGTTTTATGTCCACCCTTGCTTTTTTTTAAAAAAAACTTACCCCCTTTCAATGTATGTAATCACGACATATGATTAGCTAATGATTGTTTATGGGCTATGTGAGGATAGAAGTAAATGTTAAACTGTAGGATCTCCCCTGAGGAGATTCACACAACTTTATTTTCTTTCTCTAAAGACCTTCCAAATCTACCCGACCCTTCTCAGAGCTTCCAGCTGCTGTTCCACCTCTCCACCTGCCCTGTCCACAGAGAAATCACCCTCAACATGACTAAATGGAACTCAGTCACTCCCAAGAAGCACACACTTCTGTAATAGCCCCAATTTCACTTTCAATACTCACCTCCCTCACGTTCAGTCCACCTACGGTAGCCGGAGGGATGTTTTAAAATAAAAATGAGACATCACTCCCTGGCTCACAACCTACCATTTGCACCTGGAATAAAACCCAAACTCCTAACCGTGGCCTAAGCTAAGCCACACAGTCTGGCCGCTCTGCCTCTTGAGGTGGCATCTCCTAGCTCTCTCCTCGTTCAGGGCACTGGCTCCACTGGCCTTTTTCGTGCTTTTTAAAAACGAGCTGTCCCCCATCCCAGAACCCCTGCACTATTCTTTTTGCCTAGCGTGTCCTTTTCCTGGCTTATCACATGGCTGGCTCTTTGTCACCCTTAAGATCTCAGTGCAAATGTCACTCCTTCAGTGGCCTGACTCGGTCATCTCAATTACAGTTGCTCCCAATCATCTCCCAGTCACCTTTTATTCACGTCATCCTCTTCTTCATGGCATCTGTCACTCTCAGAACTAGTTCTACTTTTTTACTCGCTTTTTGTCTTTTCCCTCTAGGACACAAACGCAAGCAAAGCAGAGACTACATTTGTCTTAGTCAGAACTGTACTCCTGGCATCTAAAACAATACTTGGACAATAATAATAAGGGTGAAATAAATATTTACTTAATGATGTAAGAGTAAGTACATTTTAAAATTCTTGCTGTTTGTCTACAGACATACCCCCCTTCGGCACCTGAGCTGGTCTAAAATTCTTGCTTTTCTTGAATTTGCAATTTGCGTTAATACAGCTCAGTGTTAGCAATATGTGACTTCTCATTCTGTCTCCCTCCACACTCTTGAAACAAGTCCTGTTCGTTTTGTCTCTCAGGAACCTGGCTCCTCCTCTTCTATTTCAGGCCATCCACTCTCCCCAGTTCCTGCAACTACGGGGGAACTTTCTCTAGCTTCTTCCCCTCCCATCCGTGTCCAGTACTGCTGTCATAGGTAACTGCACAGTCCAGCCCATACCAACCAGTTTACATCACTCGTTTACAAGCTTGTTACATGGCAATAAATATTAATAGCCACATATATGATGTCTACTTGCTATTTCAGGGGAAAAAAACAAAACAAAACAGGTGCATACACAAAGGAGGAAGCCCTGGCCTGTGTGGCTCAGTGGATTGAGTGCCAGCCTGGAACCAAAGGGTTGCAGGTTTGATTCCCAGTCAGGGCACATGCCTGGGTTGCGGGTCAGGCCCCCAGTGGGGGCCCATGAGAGGCAACTACACATTCATGTTTCTCTCTCTCTACCCTATCTCCTCTGTCTAAAAGATAAATAAAGTCTTTTTAAAAAGGCTTAAACACTAATGTTTATAAAAAAAAACAAAGGAGAAAAACATATTTTGTGATAACACTTGGGAAAGTATCTTTGGCTAAGGTTTTTATTTCTTTATAAACAGCTTATTGAAGTATCTTTTTTTTTTTTTTAGTAAGAAGCATACACAAGAACGTAAGTCTAAAGTTCCAGGCATATCATAAATCAGCCCCAGTCCACATTTCTAGCCACAACTGTCTTACTCCTTCCTGTTTGTGCTTTCAACACCCAGCACAGTACGTCTGAGTATGTTTAATGATCAAAAGGCCACAAGTCTGTTACTATTTTTTTAAGCCACAACCCTGTCTTGATGTCAATAGGAATCTCCTTTTTCTTTTATTTTAGAGCGAGGACTGGAGGTAGGGGGAAAGAAAGAGAGAGAGAGAGAGAGAGACATGGATTTGTTGTTCCACTTATTTATGCATTCATCGGTTGATTCTTGCATGAGCTCTGACCCGGGGAACCGCAACCTCGGCATCAGGAGGACGTTCTAACCAACTGAGCTATGGGGCCAGGGCAACCTCATTCTTCAAAACGCAGCATCTAGGTACAGAAAAAGTTCGCCAAAGCGAACGCCGTATTGAACTCACACAGCAGTTCCGAGCTGAAAAGTCGTGGAAACGAGGCCAGTCAACAGCCGTTGCACTTTAACTTGCTGAAAGGCTCCGACCGCAGCGTCTGCGCCCGTCCATGGCTGCTTCTCGAGGAATTTTTCTCGAATTTAACTAATTACCAATAAGTGATGTTTCTCGATGAAACAAAACAATCACAACCGCGGGGGTCTAAGGCCAAAAGGATAGTGTTTTGTCTGACGCGTTCGTCAGGCCCGAGAAGCTGGTGCAGCGGCAGTGCCGGCGACACCGACCGAGAGGAAAGAAAACACCAGCAAACAACAGCGATTCAAACTTTCCCGCCCGGGGGCGACCGCTTCCCACTCCGGCAACCCGGAGGCCGGAAGTTCTGCGCCGGCCACGTCCAGCTCCGGGCCACACGAAGGGAGGGGCCGGAAGTGGGGAAAACGTCGGTGGGGTCCCAATGCGGAATCTGGCCGACTCCTCTTCCGGGCTAACTTCCGGTACCCCGGCCGGAAACAGGCCCACCCGCCGTCAGAAAGCCCGTGGCGACAACGAGCCTTCTAACGGTCCAGCCACGCTCAGCGCGCGGGCGGCGCGGGTGCAGCGATGCTGCTTTAAGTAACCGACCGACGGTTACACCTCACGCAGGCTGTTAACGAAGAGCTTGACCTTTTCTTCTAACTTGGTGTCAGAGAATGTCTTTTCGTATCTGCACCTGTATCTAAAATGGCAAGTAGGCTTGACTGCTCTGTTTCTTGTCATTAAACAAGTGTTTACGGAGCTCCTGCTCTGCGCCAGGCACGCCGGGGAGAAAGCAGGAAGGGGGTCCCAGGGTTGAGGCTGGGAGCTAGAGATTAACTGGAAAGAAACGACTAGACAGGAATTTGATCAGAGCTGTGGTAAGTGATCCCAAAATAAAATGCACCGGGCCGTGCCGCATATAGTGGTAGCCCTAACCTGGGCTGAGAAATACTTCCACGGAAGTCCGAAGGATAAGTAGCCAGGTAAAGAGAAGTGTTTCAAGCAGAGGTGACTCCCTGGGTTAAGGCCCTGAGGCCGGCAAACCAGTTTGTTTCGGGAAGGATTAAAGAACAGGCCTTTAGGGCAGAGACACCTCAAAGGGAGCTACCAGGTAGGCAGAGCAAGAACACTATGAATTTAATGGATTACAGACTTCATCTTACAAGCAATGGTAAACTATTACCAGGGCTTTGAGCAAAGGTGCCAACACCAAGGGGTGGGGAGAAATCTAACTCCTTAAGTCCATCTCCGTTTTTAAGCATCTGATAATGTGCATTGACCTCAACCTTAAGTAGTTTTGTGTTATACGGTGCTAACTCAGGTCCTGTCCCCCTCCTCCCACCTTTTTTCTTGCCAGTATCTGAGAACCTCCTAGATGTAAATTCTCTTTACAACTCAGGAGTTTTGTGATGCTCTCTGTACTTTAGAAATACTCCTAGGACAGCTGAGTGGAGAATGGATTGCAGGGTGCAAGAGTGGATGTGGGAGCCCAACAGAAGGCCCTTGGAAAAAGAGAGACGGCAGTTCAGACTGGTTAGTAAGGATGGCGAGAGAGCACATCTCCACGGAATATTTAGATCAACTATATAATCTTGGTAGTGCTTGAGTGTGGGGTTTTGAGGGGGAGGGTTGGAGTTTAAAAGTTCCAGGTTCTCTGGTTGGTGCCAATGGCTAGGTGGCAGTGCCATCCATGAGGGGGGCTGCGAGAGCAAATTTGGAGACTAGCGTGATTGTGAGTTTGTAAGTCCTCCTGGTGGACACGACAAGTTAGCAAAAGTGCAGAATCAGAATGCAAACAAATCTGGAGGTCACCTTGGCCTGAGAGCTGCTGACTGCAGTCCAAAAATAATGCAACATGAGAAAAGAATGCTGAGGACCGAGCATTCAGGAACACCGATATGTACAGATGAGGGGAGGGAAGAGAACCCCACAAAAACCCCGAGGAACAGCACAGAACCAGAAAGCAATCTACTGTGCTCTAGATGTCTAGAGGTTTTCAATTGTGTCACTCAGCAGTGTCAGATATCGCCTGGAGAACAAGCTAAAGAATGACACATCTACTAGGTTTAGTGACAGGAAGGTCATTGGTCTCTAGTGAGGGCTGTTGGAAAAATGGAGGGCAGAAGCTATAGTGGGTTTGAAGAGCAAACAGAAGGGAAGGAAACTGAACAAGTGGGATAACACTTAGAAGTCTGACTCAGAAGCAGATAGTTGGAGAAGAATGGGGGGTATGTTCAACAGCTCATGCAAAAGAGCCAATGGGGAGACATAAAAAATACAGACCAAGTAATAATAGAGCTCACAGGAGTGAGAGAGGATAGGATTTCAGCACATTAAAAACTGGCCTTTCGTAGGAGCAGTACTTCCTGTACAGCAGGGGTGTCAAACTCATTTTCACCGGGGGCCACATCAGCCTCGCAGTTGCCTTCAAAGGGCTGAATGTAATTTTAGGACTGTATAAATGTAACTACTCCTTAACTAGGCGCAAGGAGCTCAACGCTGCCGCTGGGTAGAAACAAGGCACTGGGCTGGATAAAACAAGGTGGAGGGTCGGATTTGGCCCGCGGGCCTGGTGTTTGCCACCTGCGCTGCACAGGAAGAGGAGGGACAAAGTGAATGCAGATGCGTTTGTATACATTTGTCTTTGGCTTTTTTTTTTTTTCTTCTGTGAAGCGAGTCGTCATTTAGGAATGGAGCAGATCAAGAAGGTCTAAAAAGGAATGGAGAAACAGTAAAATTATTGGCAGTGCTGACAGCGTAAATGAAGGTGGTGACGATGAATTTATAAGGGTACAAACTTACCAGAAATATGAACTTCAGCTGTCTGGCTGCAGCCCTAGTGTAGGGTTCATCCAGATTTGGCATCTTGATAGGCTGACACAATATGGCAGTAGCACACATGACCTTAAATTATTTACATCTGCCAAACTCATCAGCCAAAGACCACTGTAGGCTCAAGCCTGCAGTTTGACAAAATCATATTGACTTGCAAGCCAGGGGCGCACTGCAGAGGAGCCAGAGTGGGAGCTGGGGGTAGGGGGGAGTTCTGGGCTCCTGCAGAAGGGTGCTGCGGAAGCTCTAGGAAAGGGAGACCAGTTCTGGGTTGGGTGCTGTCTCTGCAGCAGGATTAGGAGAGGCAGGGACTAACTAGGGGTGGGTGCTGTGGGGAGCTAGGGCAGTCTAGACACTGGGTGTCCCCAGGAATAGGTGGGTGGGGGCAGCAAAGAAGTCTAGAGGTGTCCTTGATAACAAAGCAGCAGTCACAAAGAAAGAAGGGGTCATGGTGACAGTTTATAATTGCCGTACGGCCTTGAAAGAAATGTTTCCTGTAAAGTCTGGGCTGGCTTTCTGTGTCTGTCCTCCCTTATGAACAGCAGGGCCTTTGTTGTTTGTTTGTTTTTTTGCCAGTTTGAGTCAATTTTCAGTCCTTCAGTCCTGGACAACTTTTTACTTTCATACCAAGCCAAGTTTCCTCCTCTCTTACTAAATGTGTCTTTTAAAATAAATTACAACTTAATCTATACCCATCTGCCCCCTAATAAGATTTAATAAAATACCCAATTATAGAGTTGCCCCTGCTTTCTGAGAACATGTAGCAGGGGTGTCCGACCCGCGGCCTATAGGCCACACGCAGCCCAGGATGGCTACGAATGTGGCCCAGCATAAAATAAATTCACTTAAAACCTTTTTCTCAGGTTTTTCTTAGTGTTTGTGTATTTGATGTGTGGCCCAGAGACTCCAAAAGGTTGGACACCCCTGCTCACTCACTCCCGAATTACCCCATCAAAGCCCAAATCCTGTAATTGGTTGCTTCTGACACAACCCACAGTTCCCCAGTGAGTACTGTCTACAAGTACTAAACCCAGCTTGTTTGGGGTCAGGTGTGTTCCTGGTAGTCTGGCTGAAGGGCATTGAGAAGGCAAAGACAGGGTCTGAGGTGGTGACGTGACCACCAGGTTCAGACCAGGAGTTGCACTTCACTGCCACAAGACTGGCACTCACTGGTCCTTTGCGTCCTTGCTCTCTGCAGACTTGTACTAATGAATAATCCTGACGTAAGACTTATTGACTCATATTTCTGTAAGATATGGCAATCCTAAAGGCCAGTGATTGTAGCACAGGACCAAATTTTCCTTTAATTATGTACTGTTGCAGTTTTAAAACATGGCCACACATTCCCTGATGGCCCTGTTTGATACGGCCTTAGCAACTGGACCAAGAGACTACAGTGGAGGTAATGCTGCCCACAGCTTCTGAATGCAGGCTCTTCCTGCGTCCCCTGGGATGTGCACCCCTCCTCCGTCCCCTCAGCTGTTCAAGCCACTCCAACACCCCGCTCCTTAGTTTTCCAGCTGCGGCCTCAAACACTGTAGAATAGGAGGCACGGGATCCATGAGCATAATAAAGTGCTTGCGTACGAAGACTAAGCTGGGGTGGTGTTTAAGCAGCACCAGTAACTGGAACACACACTGACTGTGTTGGAGGCTGTTAGGAGCAGGGGAGATGACAATGAGCTAGTGGACAGAAGGACAAACTGGATGTTATTCACAAAGCAAACGCTACAAGTTCAAAGTATTCAGTTAGCATATACTTGGCCCCCCGGCCTCTTGTCCTGCCCCTTCCCGTGCCCCCAGACAGACAGTGGGCACCCTCTAGAGAACTGCAGGTTAAGGTAACAGCCACCACGTTATAGGAACCATTTTGAAAAAGAGTTCTGACTATTATGAGCTCCAAAAACCCTAGCTGCATATACAAGTTGGGGCAAAAGTGGGTTTACAGTTGTGAGTACACAAAACAGTTTATTCTTGTATTATTAATTGTCAATTATTTTTTATTTATTTTTAAAGATTTTATTTATTTATTTTTAGACAGAAGGGAAGGGAGGGAGAAAGAGAGGGAGAGAAACATCAACGTGTGGTTGCCTTTTATGTGGCCCCCACTGGGGACCTGGCCTGCAACCCAGGCATGTGCCCTGACTGGGAATCGAACCAGCGACCCTTTGATTCGCAGCCTGCGCTCAATCCACCGAGCTACACCAGCCAGGGCTAATTGTTAATTATTATAGTCTTTTCCATATGAACTGTAAACCTACTTTTGCCCTACCCTGTATACTTCTTTTACAATGAAGAATCCAAAAGTTTTAATGTTTTATATTTGCCAGTTTTTCCAACTAGTTATTGAACTGAATTTTTATTCAAGAGACACTGAATAGACCGTCTGCTATATCAGTATAGTTTCTGATTTCAAATCATAATTTTATAATGTCATATAAAAAAGTTCAACACAAATTCTTTAAAAAACCAGGATACCATTCCAAAAACTTAGAGAAAACAAAACCATTTCAATTTTATTTTCAAAGTCTACTTTTAATCCAGACTGAACAAACAAGCAGAAAAGTGAGAAAGCCAACTGTAGCAGCAGACACAGGTGTACCAAATGTAGAACAGTGGGTTATTAACAGAACTATTTACATGCATATTTACAAGCAGTCCTTTTGTACATAAGTTTCACTTGTAGTTAGTTGGAAAAAGATTTCTGACATTAGGTAAAAATAGGACTAAGGTGGTACCACATTATAGCAAAAGTATTAGAAAAGTGATCCTCAAGGTGTATCAATTATAAAGGAGATGAAAACTGAGTGACAAAGATCTAGCAAAATTCTCTAGTAAAAAAGTCAATGCAACTCATGCTACCAAATAAAAACAAGAAAGCCTTATAAATAAAGCAGAATAATGTCCTAAGCTTCTGAGTAATGAAGTTAGGTGAGAAAATTGAACAATTTAGAATTGCAATAAATCCTCAGTGAAGAATCCTGGTGGTTTAGCTGGGAGTTCTAACTCTTTTTATGACATTTTAAAAGGCCTTGGTATCAAATAACATCTGGGTATGTAAATCACTGAATGATACATTCTAAGACTTTAGTGCCAGAGACTTTTATGATTGATTCGTATTTGAAACCCAGTTCACTGAGACACTAAATGTAAAGCTAATGAAAGCTATATACTTAACCAAAAAGGATGCTACATTTTTGCAGTAATATGTATTTCCAGACTAAGACTTTTTCCCTCAAGAAAAGCTGAATTTAAAGGATAAGCTTCTAACCAGCTAGCAAAATTTACTTTCAACATTTTATTTCAAAATCGATTTTATTGCAGCCAAAACAGTGGAATTAACTGTACATAATAAACTATTTTATATATATACACATTTTAAGTTATAGGGAATAAAGTTTATTTTGGCAGATAGTGTTAAACAAAATTAAAGTTGCATACATTAGTAACGTAACTCAACATCCTTAATTTGGTATAAGTGACACAATTTTCTTTCTGTCCTGTGTTCTGCTAAATCACCTTAACCTAAACTGCTTTATAAAACTGATACGTTGAAATTTAACTTTACTGTTTTCGCTTACACTCTGATTCCAAACAAAACTTTTCATAAGCTTCTTCTATCTCTGGGTCCATCTCATCATCAATATCATCCAAGTATCTATGAAAAAAGCAAAGATGACTCATAAGTTTAATGTTTTTCAACCCAGGAAATGTCTTCAGATACTAAGCCATGGTAAAAAGTACCTGACATAACTTTCCTAGACTGAGTTTAACACGCAAGCACTCTTCGGAATTACATTAAATGTCAGTCCTTAGACCACATATACTTAATATGGTGCACTGAATTTTACACTTCAGAGTTCCTTCTCTTTGAAGATTCTGCTATACTTTTAGATATATGTTAAATTCTTTAACCTAATCTAAAAGTTAAATTAAAGGTTTTATGTATAAAAATCTTGGGGTCTCAAGACTGACATTAATTTCATAAATTTAGCTCGTTAACACTTACACTAAAATTAGAACATGATTTCAGATGTACCAGGCCCCTCTAATGATGAATTACTATTTTATGTCTACTTACATCAGAAATGGTATTTCTGCAATGACAATGGAAGTCACAATCCATTGGGAATCAGACTTTCATAGCAAGAAGCTACTTCCAAGATCCTCTATTGTATTTCAGATTTTCTCCCACTATTCAGTAGTTTAAAATAATGGAAAACTAGGCTTTCCATAGTTTAGTGCCCGCAAAGGCCTTAATATGTACACATCCTTACTGAATTCCCACAGTCATCTTAAAAAGTGATGTACTACTATCATCTTAATGCCAAGAACAACTTCAGCTTCCACTGGTACACCCAGCAGGGCTTGAACTTCCCTAACTGTGCTTGTGTTTAGGTCCTTGAAGACCTGTACTTTTTACTATTAAACTAGTTTATAAGTATGGCACTATATATTAGAAGACCGCAAACTGACTTATAATTTAAAATGTCACTAGATAGAAGACAGAATAAAAGTGGTTCCCTATTTTTTAAAACCCACACAATGAGAGGTGTATAAGAAAAACTGAAGTCACAGATTTAATTTACTCCTCCCACTACTCAGGAAGAAGGGGGCCCAAGCAGCTTGTCCAAGTTCATGTAAGCTGTGGACAGAGCTGGGCTAGCCTCACAAGCTTTCCATCCTCTGTAACAAAATGTAGTTAAATCTAATGATAAGTGAATAACATAACAAAAACTTCTTTGTTACCAAGAATGGCAGGTAAGAAACTGAAATACGAGACTAGGACCATAACTTACATGTTTCCATCAGTCCAAACATTTTAAGATTTTTATTTGTTTATTTTTAAAGATTTTATTTATTTTTAGAGGGTTAGGGAGGGAGAAAGAAGGAGAAAAGCATCAATGTGTGGTTGCTCCTCGCACACCTCCAACTGGGGACATGGCCCACAACCCAGACTTATGCCCTGAGTTGGAACTGAACCCGCAACCTTTTGGTTTGTAGGCCGGCACTCAATCCACTGAGCCACATAAGCCAGGGCAGTCCAAACATTTTCTGTGGTAATTTGCTTTCTTCAGTCTTAATTCATCCTGTAACAGCTCAGATTAGAGCCTGTTGCTCTGGGCCGGAGCACTGTCTTCTCATCTAGCTCTCAGAAAAACTCAAGGAGGGTACTGTTCTTCCTATTTTACAGATGGAGCAACTTGCCCAAGATCTTACAGTATTAGAGCTACTTATTTTAAAATCTTAGGTATGATAACAGTTTTATAAAAACTAATTATGCTTGAGTATATATTTTAATAGTTTTTCCCCTTAACTACACATAAACTTTAAAAATCATAGTTTGTATGGTTTCCAATGTGATTACTAGAAAATTTTCAGTAAATAAGTACTACATATATACCACTATAATACCATCAAGTCAGAATGCACATTTATGTACTTTTTTCTAGTCTAAACTCTATATACAAGCTGTGGCCACAGAAATTTCACAAATAAAGTTAATAGCTAAAGAGAACTTACGGATCACTAGCCCCTGATAAATCTGTTCCATTTTCTTCATAATCTGGAAAAAAGTCTTCTCTTTCAAGTAACTCTTGATATTTCTCTTGGTAATCTACCAAAAAAAAAAAAAAAGGAAAATCTTAAATGTTGAAAAATTTACATGAAATGTCCTGTTATTCTTAATTTTTAGTATTGACATTAAAGTAGACCCAAATATTAAATACCAGTAAGCTATGTTTATCTATCAAGTAAGCTTAATTACATACTTAATAGCTTTTATAAAACTGATATTCTAATTAGCTTGCTTTTGCCCCTCTGCATGCTCATAAATCTTAATTATATATATTTTCCTCTAAATATATGTTGGAAGTCAGAGCCACTGTGAATATACCGGAGTACATTTCCTGGCCTATGTGTATGCTATCTACATTCTCTCCTGATTCTTTCCAACAGAAAAAACACTAGCTATACAGTTTGCCGGGGAAGAACATGTTCCCCCCATTCTCCTGTTTTCCTTCCACAAGGAGATTTCATTCAAATAACCTGACTTCCAGCTCTGCTGTTCCTCTCCAAGGAGGTCGTGAGCCATCTATCTGGTTGGCAGGTAATAGCCGTGTCCTCAATCAGAGGCCACCGCCCTAACGCAGGTTCCGCACACAGGGCGTTTTTTCTTTTCTTCCCTGTCCTTAGAGACAGCTGGAAGGTAGCTACCTAATAAATGTTTCAGCTGTACAGTTGGGCTCTTCTAGGCAATACAAGTGATAGTATAGCTCTCCATCTGCCAAGTGCCTTGGGCACAGTTACTGAGTCTCTTGTAAGATTAGCACGTCTGTATGGAGTCCTTGCCACTGAATAATAAAATGGATCAGTGTATATTCAAACTGTTACCTTAAAATTAGTTTCTTGAGAACGACGGCTACCTCAGGTTTCAAGAGCATAATATAATTATATTTGACTGGGTAAAGACCATGTTTTCCCAAGACTGTTAGCTGCTGTAAAACTTTAATTCCAGTTTAAAGAATTAGCAACATTTTGACAATTTTGGCAATTTGGAGACCATTTGAACTATGAAACCTTCCTGCAACACATAGTTGAGGCATCATGTAAGACAAACATTCTTTTTAAATGTACAGATGAGGTCACAAAAAAGAAAAAGACTCCTGACAACAGAAATGAGAAGGGAACTGAAAGCCACACACAATTTCTGCAGCTGGGAGGCTGGTGGACCACGTGGTAACAAATGAACTTGGATTTTAAACCAAAAGAAAGATCCTGGGCCCTTTGAAACAGGAAGATGGAATTCATGCCTACACTCATCTCACTCTGTACAAACCCAGGACATTCAAAGGGCTGATTATCTCTAGCAACAGATGAGCCAGGTTAAAAAAAAAGTAAAATGCCTCAGTGGCAAAAAAGTCTGGTTGTGTCTGTCTGGGTTTGGAGTGGGGGTACAAGTACTCTGGTTCCTGGGAGAGTATGTAATAATAAGCCTGCACCTCAAATTTTTACTACCTATGTTAAAAAAAAACCCTATAACAAGAAAATAAAACCTTATTTCAAGCCACTCTTACACCTGGGGCTCTCAGCAGGAGTAAATATAAACCCACACCAGATACATGCTCCTACAATCCAAGCCCTAAGTTCTCGTGAAGAAAAAAGGCACTCCGACACTGCAGCAGTCATAAAGAACATGTGGACAGAACAAATGGCAGGAAAGCGGATCAGACAAAGATGACAAAGGACCACAAGGGAATGAAGTAATTTTGAAGCACATGAGAAGAAGGAAAATTGGTCTTACCAGACTATAAGATTTACAAGCAAGGTCAGAATAATTAAGAATGTGGTACTGGTGTTTAGACAAACAGAGAAGAAAGATCCACATGTAGACAGAGGAGTAAGACAGTTTACAGAGGAGTTACGTGGTATACAACACCGGAACATTTCATCTAAAAGCGGAAGGATGATTCAGCACCTGTTGACATGAAGACTATGGGGAATAAATCTAATTCCTACTGTATCCCACGTTTAAAAATTAGCCAGATTAAAGACCTAAATATGAAACAACATATTAAGAAGATTTACAGAAGAAAATGGAATTCGACAGTAGTAAGAAGACTAAGTCACACAGAGCACAAAGAAGACATAATTTAGTTTATATTAAACTCAAAGTTCCTTTATGCTAAGACAAAAGGAAAGATGGAACATATTGGGAAAAGGACTATGGATTACGTTCTAGGCTATGCAAGGAATTGCAAATCAACAAGGAAAACACGTGATCCAATGGAAATATGGGCAAAGAACACAAACAGGCAATTCTCAAAGGAAGAAATCAAAAGTTCAACAGAAACATGAAAAGAAATTCAGTATCATTAATAAAATAAAGTTTCACAATTTCATACAATCAGACTGACAAAAACTAGGTCTGGTAATAAGTTGCCAAGAGGAGATAGGAACCCTCACATGCTGTACAAACTAAGTGGTGTAACTGCCCGAAAAGCAGTCTGACTTCATTTAGTAAAGTGGAAGACACAAACAGCCTATAACGTGACATTCTACCTCCTTCCCTAAAGAAACTCCTGCAAGTGTCCAAGGACTTAGAGATGTTTGTGCAGCACTGTCTGTAGGGACAAGTGTGAACCACCTGACCACCCACAGCAGGGGATCTATCAACTGTGGTTTAGTCCAAGTGTTATTTGGCATTTAAAATAAAGGAAACGAAGCTATATACATCAACACAGATAAATAACAAAAATAATACTGAATAAAAATAAGTTGCAAAAGGCAGTGTACAGTAAGACAACTGGCGTTAATACTACTATGTGTGTCAATCCAGTAGTTTCCAGACACATATGAAGTGAAAAGACATCACAATGACACAAATAGAGATGTTCATCACCTTTGGGAGAGAAGTGATGGAGGCTTGAACTTGGGGGTGAAGGATCAATAAGAAGGGAGATGGTTTAGTACTGTCTGTAGGGCTTTATTTTTTTTAAAAGACCCAAAGCACACAGTAATATGGCAAAATGAGCTTGGTTTAGCACGTTGAGCGCGGAGCCAATTTTGCTGGGCTTTCCGTTCAGGCGGTGGGCTGGCGACCACTCGACGGGGGTTGAGTTAGAGTATAAACAGGCGCACAGTGGTGCAGCCGATGCAAAACTTCATTAAAATTACATTTATTTTTTAACTGAACGGAAAGTTCACTGTCAGTCCCCAGAAACTGATGCTGCACTTAACGTGTTAATCTTGACTGTGCGTCAACAGGTCAGTTTTTTGTGGTTTTTGCATTTTTTGAATGTTTCTTAATTTAGAGCTAAGTACCAGTGTTCCTCTCTGCCTCCTTGTGCTACAGGCAGAGACAGTCGGGGTCTGCCATCCAGAGAGAGCACATGGGGAAATTCGGACCATCAGCTGGTTGTAGTTTGCACCGAATGGAAAAAACTTCTCTGTGGCTCACACTGCGGTCCCACTGATCATAATTAAAGCAATGCTTCTACAAATGCCCTCTTCTGGAAGGGGAAGCATGCAGGGATTTAGGTTTTGTTAACTTTGATCCACCAAGTATTAATGAAATCCATAATTCTTATTATCTGCAAGTCTTAATCTATATTAATGAAAGCTGCTGACTATGTAGTGAATTAGAACCATCTTTCCCTTCTATTCTAATCACCCCAAAGTTCACAGTATAAAAAAATATTAGAGGAAATACAAAATAAAAATAGTCACATTTAATTGAGGGATTCTTCTAATTCTTCATTTTTAGAGTGACAAGACACTATATATTAAGCCAGATGTTCCCCTCGAAATGGTTCCAAGGGGTTACTGCAAAGAACATTCTGTATCAGACAAGCCTCTACCTGGTATTTTAGAATGATGTGAACTCTTTGAAAAGCTAGATTTATGCTGGTGAAGGTATGGTTTTCTGTAATTTACCATCTTACCAAAAAAACAGGAAAATGACTGAGACAGCATACCTGGGTCAGCTGCAGTGAAAGGAACACCATCGGGTGTGTAAAATGTTGGTTCATTCTAGGATAAAACAGTGATAAAAGTTTGGAATCATTTCACAATCGTTTTTTTACAACATTTTTTTTTAAAGATTTTATTTATTTATTTTCAGAGAGAGGAGAAGGGAGGGAGAAACAGCAATGTATGGTTGCCTCTCACATGGCCCCCACTGGGGACCCGGCCCGCAACCCAGGCATGTTCCCCGACTGGGAATCGAACAGGGACCCTCTGGTTCCTAACCCACGCTCAACCTACCGAGCGACACCAGCCGGGCTCACAATCGTTTTTTGAAAAGCACATTATCAGTGAAGCCTGGCCGTGCCACTCACGTGCGTCTGATAATGCAATGCACAAAGAAGTATGTAAAACACTGACTTCCCAGCAGCCACCTCATGTCATTGGGAAAGTCTATGGCTTTCAGACTTTACTCTCTCAAGTTCTTGTCTGACACTGTGCCGAACATGTCACACTCACGGTGAACTGTTGGGCTGTGCCGTGTGGTTTCACATTCGGCTCCCCACCACTTTTTTCTTTAAGAATTTCCAAGACTGGGTTGTGGGAGTGATTCCTCTATAGCTGCTTCACACTGGTCGTGTCGGGAGCTTCATAGCACCATTGGCCTGGCAACCATTTTTATTTTCTTAATTTACTTTATGAAAACATGCAAACTAAAGTTTGAGATGCAGGGCTTTGTTATGAATTCTCTGGGAAAACTGTTTCCTGGAATCCTATACTCACCCAAGCTCAAGCCTTGCCAATTTCCCCTGCCACTAGATGGCTCCTTCGAGTCCACCGTCATGGGAAGTTTCCATGTTTCTCCCCTTTACCTGCTCTGCTCGCTGCCACGTGACCCCACATGCATGAGAACTTATCAGGCATTACACTTTGGGAACAACTTTATGTAACTCATATAGAAATTTCCAAAACTGAATTCAAGCACTAAGCAAAATTTAACAAGTAAACACTGGCATACCATAAAATAGTTCGGATCATTTTCAGGGGTTGCTTCTCTGTATGTTGAGGTTACATGGACTCTACCCCAGTTACTTGACCGGAGTTCTACAAGCTTCAGGAGCATCTGTTTTACGTCTCTGCAGACAAAGGTTGAAAAGGAGTTAGCATATGTGCACAGTAGGTGTTCTCAGGCCCTAAATCATCATGGACTCCTGAAACGCCTTCATCAATTTAACGTGGATGTTCAATGCTTTGATTTTCTAGACATTTCCAATGATGACACAAATTTACCTTTAAAAAAAAAAAAAAAACAGACTTAAAATTTGTTCCATGTAACTAACTATATGGTTCTTAAAGGCAGTGGCCATCCTGCAGACATTTCTATGCTTCCTGATAATAGTATGTCACCCAAATATTTACTGAATTATTGAAGAAAATGGCTACGTGAGCAGAAGCCACAGGTAAAATATTATGCCTTTGAAGAAAACGTTTCTGTAGATCAATCTGTAAGATGTCAATTGTTCTGATAAATGCAGCTGATTAAAAAAATAAGCCCCAGGACAAAGCAAGGACCGGAACTGTGCCACCTGCCTCCCTTGTTCTCCTACCTGCTGCAATGTGCATCCAGGACAACATTCTCAATCCTCTGAATAATTTCTTCCATGTCGATCTTTCCTTTGTCCTTCCAGGCATCTTCCAAAACTGACCCTGTCAACTGAAAAACAGCATGTTTCAGTAAAATAAAGTATTCAATAAACTACAGATATTCTAAAAATATATTAGTAGCACTTCAAGCATTCTTTAAATAAGTTAAATATTTCCTATCGCTTGTTCTCTACCATCTAATACTTGGTTATCTCATTATCGTCTTGTTTTTCTCGATAGAGAAACTAATGAACTACAGCAGAACTTTAATTACAGGTTTTGTGCATCGATGACTATGTGGTATATACCCTGTATGACTTAGGTAGGCTATAAAATTTTAATCAGTATGTCACTTTTTGATACATGCAGAGTGCAATAAATATTGAAGCTTTGAATTAGAACAAAAACACCAGGAAAAAATGAGTTGAGGATATAAACAAGTAATACACAAACTAAAAATATGTGTAATAAACATGAAAAAATGCTTAACTTCACTAGTGATCAGGAAAATGCAAGTTGAAATGAGGCTTTCGTTTTCACTTATCACCTACGACAAAACCCAACCCAGGACTGACTGCACCCACCACTGCAAAGGACGTGGATGGGAAGCGGGGTACTCACTCACTGCTGGTGGGCATACCCTCCGGTCGAGTGTTTGGAAGAGAAATTTGGCGTTACAAAAGGTCCCCAACTTATGTTAGACTTAAAATTTTTATAATTTTTTAAACTCTGCGATGGTTCGAAAGCAGTAAGCATCCAGTAGAAACTCCTTTGAATTCCGGTCTTTCCCCAGGCTGGGGGCACGTGGTATGACCCGCTCTCAGGATGCTGGCGTGGCGGAGAGCGACAGCTCCCGGGCAGGCTCGCGGTCACGGGGTGAGAACCGGAGCCTGCTGTGTTTCTGTGCGTTACAGGACTCTGCCCAGCGCAGCCCAATGCAAGTGCTCTGAGCACATGTAGGGTAGGCCTGGCTAAGCGCTGCTGTTTGGTATTAAATGCATTTTCAACTCACAGTGTTTTCAGCTTACAATGGGCTTAGTGGGATGTAACCCCATCATCCCAAGTCAAGGAACATCTGTACTTATCAAATTAGTGCACACACACTCTCTGGCCCACCAAACCTACATGCTGGAATTTAACCTTCATAAATAACCGCACATGAAAAGACACGATTACTGACAGAGCTACAGAGAAATAACCAAACTGAAAACCACCCACGGCTGGACGACAGAATGGATACACAATGTGCGTGTGAACAACGGAACCCTGGAAGCTCCTGCAGAAAGAAGTACATTGATGCCACACAAAGACCTAAGATCTTCGGCAGGTGGGAAAACCCAAGTTCCAACACAGTAAGACTGTGCTTATGAGAACACACCTGCAGCACAGGAAGGGAAGAGGCAGAGTGAAGGGTTTCCGTTTTCTACTTCTAAAATCTGCTGTTTACGCTACGTAAGTATATATTGCTTTTCCAATATTAAATCGGAGAAGAAAGTAAAATGTCAACATTTAACTTAAAGTAATAATACTGTCTCCAAATTATACATGAAAGAACTAGAACAATTACACTTTAAGGAAAAAAAAGTAAAACCTACCTTCAGTAATTTTACTGCACAAATTAAGTTATCATCCACAGGGTTAGAAAAGAGGGCATTCAGTAGCTCTCGCAGACCAACCTGAAGAATGTCTGCTCTTGTAACCTGTCCATTTGTTCCTTTGATCTTTTGGGACAAAAGGAAATAAAAAAAAGCAATATGCCAAAATATAATACGGATATATAAATGGTCTGATGAAGTGTTGGTATTTTATGTTAAAACAATACAGACATCACAGAAACACACACTGATCTCTTCACGAAATTATCTGCCTTACGTGTAACCATGATTCTAACAAGACTAGTAAACTATAGGTAAAATTTTTCACTTATCACACATATCATACGGTCCAGATAACGTAAGCCTCCCTGAATGTTACTGTTTCATGAAGCACCTCCAGTTTTATTAAGCTACCACCTTTTTTGGGAGCACACAATTTTACTCTGCTTTTTATAACCGTTAAAAACACTGATTTTGCATGATAATGGGTTCCATGTCTTGGCTCTCTGGCAGGAAGAATTTTAGGTCCCAGAGCCACGCCTGACCTGTCCACTGTCGCAATCCTCCCCCTCCACCCCCACCACACATAGAGCGCCGACACTTCCAAAGAGGAACACAGTGGCATTCTTAAAGTGGCTGCCCATTCAAGGCACATTTTAGACTGGTGCTTATTCTGGCCTGTGTAACAAACTGAAAAAGATTAAGACATGAAATTTTTATAAAATTAAGCCCCTTGTGATAAAAAGTGGTAGTCAATTCGGCCCTAGATTGGACACAGACCTTTAGATGCACTGACACATTTATTTTGGATTCATGTGTCTTGTCAGTGGTGTTTATGGTACTAAGTCCTCAATTCACGGGTCAAGAAAATAAACCTGTATCTGAGACTAGTCAAAACACACATCACACAACCCCATTGCAAAGTAATATCCAACATTTAAGTTTCCTATTAACCAGCATATACTCAAGTAAACCACCAATTTACAAACAAGTTTAGCTGTATACTTTGTACAAATGCATTTTATGTGGAAGATTAATATGTTAATAGGACCAAGAACTAATCTGGGTGAATTAGGTGAAAAAAACCAGAAACTCTAGTCTCCCTCCACCTCCTCCCTCAAAGTCCTGTGTTCTGTAGGTCAAGCTGCTTTTCAGCCACTGTCTGAATGTCAACATACCATGTGCTAATGTCCCTGATGCAAGAATTCAAAAAAGCATGAATGTTTACATTTCAAAAGCTTAAACATGCACCAGACACCATGGCTTTGCAAAGCACGTGAAGAGTTTAAAGCCACCTCCCAACACCTTGCCCATGAACAGGAAAACATGTTCCTCAGAGTCCAGACACCACCACGAGTGGGCACTGAAACGTTATTTTCACTCTTAATGCTGTAAAAGTGTAGTGTAGACACAAATTCCTTCCTGAGATCCCATTGTTCTCGAAAGTTCTTAACAGAAGAAAACGTCTCCTCACCTCCAGGTTAAGATAAAGTTCTCCCAGAAAGAGCACAAACGCATGGAATCGTTTTCGAGTTGCTTCATCCCCCTTTGCAGCTTGATCTTTAAGTTCATATTCAGTCCGACATCTAATAAAGATAAATCTTTTATAATCTCGCACTGCTTTGTTTTGTAAATAGTCAAACAAGATGACCATTTGCCAGTTTGTTTGTCCACAAGCAATACAGAGACAAGTTAACGCGTCAACACCCAGACTTTCTGTAACAAAGTGTGCCAGTCTATTGCAGAGATCAGACTGTGCATTATCTTTCCATACTAAGATGCCTAGTTTTAAGAAAGTTGTAAGAATAGTGGAAAATAAACCTATCAGACCAAGCTGTAGTAAGTTTAAACGTAACTTTTATGAGGTTCATATATACTGGCACTGATTTTACAAAACCAAGCTGTCTCTGTAAAATGGTCTGCTCTTTCGGGATATATTAACTTCGAAACAGATATTAAGCCCATTATCCTTGTAATTTCCATTATATAAACCAGAGAAGGAGAAATAAGGTGAGAAATCCCCAACTGAATAGACACACAGAAAGCAATTAATTTGGTCTCTATTTCTAATAGAGACTGAAAGAGTCAAGTAATTTATTTTCCCCCAACTTGGTCCATTTGCCTTACATAATAACAAAAAGAAACTGTCTTCTTAGAGTTTTACGGACATAGCTCCTACAAGATTTCTAAAGTCATCACAACAATCCCTGACCAGTGTGGTTCAGATGGTTGGAGTGTCGACCCATAGACTGAAAAGGTCACGAGTTCGGTTCCCAGTCAGGGCAGCTGGTCCATGTTTCTCTCCCTCCTTTCCTCTCTCTCTAAAATCACTAAGTGTGTCCTCGGACAAGGATAAAATAAAAATAAAATCATCCCAGCAAGCCTGTCACTGACCGTGTCAGTGAATAATGGTGTCAGCTACCGCTAACGCCAATTTTTTTTACTGGACTTCTAAACTGTTTACCATTTCAGTGTTAAATGTTTTTCTTATCTTCATTATTAATGCGGTGATAAGCAGGAAAGTTGTGTTTTATAAAATTGATCTTGACAGTTCTTCTTTTAAAGACCAAGGGAGGAGCTTATGGAGACTGGCTTTTATTCATGAAGGACCAGTTTAGGTTGCCATTTTTTGTCAAAAAAAAAAAAAAAAAAAAAAAAGGTCACTCCTTGACCAAGAACTTTCCTTGGGTCAGTTTATGAGTCAACCACAAATAAACCCTGGGATAGTTTACTGTGCGCCTATGTGACTGAGTCCATTGCTTACAAGTTCCATTAAACGAGTACCACTTTCGGTATGAGTCAGACACAGAAGGTGTTCATTACCTACCCATACACAGTAATTCCTCATCAGGAAAAAAGGTGGCATATCTATAAGTAGAACGCTACGTTTAATAATGGAAAGGGTCAGTTAAATAATGCCAATTCAGCCATCGAGTACCTTGTGGCTGCTCTCCTTTTTCTGTCCTTTCTTTCACGACTGCAGGTAACATCTGATGAAATGACCTTTTGTTTTATAAATGCTATGACTATTTTATATTAAGACAGGTGAATGTATGTGCAAAGGCAAATTCCTACTCATATGCATTATTGATTATCTAGGTGAAAGGAAAGAGCCTAAACCTTTTTAAGCTATAGAGTTTCAATTATAAAAGCATGCTTGTTTCAGAAAGGTTAAAGCAGAGAAAAATAAAGAACAAAGTCACTGCAACTCAGAGATAACTGCTGTGAAGGTACCTTCTGTCTTTTTCAAGTGTGTGTGTATTTTTTTTTTTTTTTTTTAAAGATTTCATTCATTTTCAGAGAGAGGAGAAGGGAGGGAGAAAGAGCAGTGTATGGTTGCCTCTCACGTGGCCCCCATTGGGGACCTGGCCCGCAACCCAGGCATGTGCCCCGACTGGGAATCGAACCGGGACCCTCTGGTTCCCAGCCTGCGCTCAATCCACCGAGCCACACCAGCCGGGCCTCAAGTGTGTGTGTATTTTTAAGTTAGGCAGCAGATTATGTCCTGCTTCTCTCTAGTTACAGGATTAGCTTTTCTCCATGTGAACATCTTGGACAGTGTCAGCCTACAGAAGCACACGTGGGGCAAAGGGGAAAAGAGTTGGAAGCGGGGTCTCAACCAGGGGGACAGAGGAGACTCCCTTGGAAGCTCTGAAAACCAGGCCGGGGCTCAAGCCCCATTTCAGGGCGCAGTGGGGGGAGCAGCCCTGGGAGGGGACATGAGCCTTCTGCCATCTTGCCCCCAGAAGTGCCCACTCTTACATCTTTCCAGAAGCTTTAATTTGTGGTTCTTTAATTATAGGGGAGGGTAGTTATCTTTTTAAACTTTGTCATTTATATTTTTCCAAACTGTACCTATTCAGAGCCATTCCAAATATTTCGATTAAAATACTGGTCTTTTTATTACTCATTCCTAAGAGGCCTCTCTTTTCATATCAAATAAATGAGCTCATTACCATGTGTTATATATTTTCCTATTTTTACTTTAGTTCATATAAATTTATGACCCCTCCAAGATATTACACCCTATGTATAAAAAGTTTCATCTTTGCTTTAAGGCCTGTGGGTATCATATCTTACTTAAAAGGACTTTACCAGTCTAAGACTTTTGTTTGCCAATTTTCCTCCTACTCTTTACTGTTTCGCTTTTACTCAAATCTTTCATACATCTGAAATATATTTCGGTGTGAAGGGACAGGAGCCCAGCTTTGCTTTGCTTTCCCCCAAACGACTAGCCAGCCAGCTGTGTCAGCAGCACAGTTTACTTTGTACCTGTGTGTCTGAAGTCCCATCTTCATCTAAAGCTTGATTTTCAAGTGTCTCTGAAGTGACTTCTGGAATCTTTATTCTGTTCCAGTGTGACTTAACCACACGATGGAATATTTTGCAACCATTAAACGTATCTTTAAAAAACCAGTGTGCTTTTTACCCCTGGCTGGTATGATTCAGTGGATTGAGCGCCGGGCTGTAAACCAAAGGTCGCCGGTTCAATTCCCAGTCAAGGCACGTGCCTGGGTTGCAGGCCAGGACCCCAGTAGGGGACGCGAGAGAAGCAACCACACACTGATGTTTCTTTCTCTCCCTTTCTTTCTCCCTTTCCCTCTCTAAAAATAAATAAATAAAATCTTAAAAAAAGAAAACTAGCCCTGGCTGGTGTAGCTCAGTGGATTGAGCGCGGGCTGGGAACCAGAGGGTCCCGGTTCGATTCCCAGCCAGGGCACATGCCTGGGTTGCGGGCCAGGTCCCCAGTGAGGGCCATGTGAGAGGCAACCATACACTGCTGTTTCTCCCTTGCTTTCTCCCTCCCTCTCTCTCTCTAAAAATAAATAAATAAAATCTTAAAAAAAGAAAACTAATGTACTTTTAAACAGTATGGTAATAAAACAAGTGATGAATAGAAAATAATGGAAGTCCAGCATCAAAATCCAAATAGAAGGATATAGTGTGATAAAGGCAGCAAGCAGTTCAAATCAGCAGGGAAATGGATCATTCAGAAAACTGGTATGGGCAAAACTGGCCACACGGGGCAATAAAGAAATCAGATCCTTGCTCAAACCCCAAGTGTAAAAGTACAAAGAAATACGCAAGTGATCCTTTTCAAGAACTTGGGAAAGGCTTTTCCAAGCAGCACAAAACCAAAGGCAGAGACCACCGCAGAGAAACACTGACAGACATACCACTATGAACTGTCAACACTACGCAAGCAGGCAGGGTCTGTTCTTTCTCCTCCCTGCAACTTTCTGCACCGCACAGTCTTTGGAGAAAAGGAACAGTGAAATTCCCACTCCTTTAAACGCAGTTTTCCTTTAATTTCATGTATTCACACTGACCTTCGAAGCAGCAGTTGGCGGAAGTTGCCGCTCTGTGCGCTAATTGTCAGATGATGGGACAGGTAATTGCACAGGCGAGCTCCCATGTAGGAGAAATTTGGAATAGACGTAGCCTTTCAAAAAGAAAAAGTTTTGTATGATACAGACACATTGTCATGAATGCAAACAGCAACATTTCAGAGAGGAAAAATCCATTTCTATTCCCCCAACCTCATACCAAGAACCAGAACAAGTACAAAGAAAAAGGTATAAGGTGAGTCCTCCCATCATTTACCTGAAGTTACCAGAAGGCAAACAGATACTTATCTCTTTATATTAACCCATTTTTGCACAAAATATGTACATGCACCCAGCTGCATAGTGCCAATTATGAATCAAAGTATCTGCCAGACTACTGATCCGTGATGGTTCTCAGTAACAGCAGGCACTGACTCTGGCATCTGGTCATCCAGATTCCCAGGCCTGTGCTCTGTGACTGGACTTCATTAAAGCTCCCTGAGCTTCGGTTTCTTGATTCCTAAAGAGGTGATTAATGGCACCTGATGCGAGAGAGTAACACTTAAAGAACACTCCAAAAACACTTGGGGTAAAGAGAAAATTAAAACAAACAAGCCATTTGAAAAAAAAAAGACAGGGAGAAGACACTACACACCAAAGACTGTATGACACAGACAAAGGGGCGTCAAGCAGTTTCACTTCCGCTGTAGTTTTCGAATAGCAGGAGCAGAGTTCACCACGAAGTGTTAGGCAAAGACAATACGCGTTAAGGAGTTAAGGGACCTGCCAGGGCCACACAGTTAACCAGAGTCCAGATCTAACGAGTGGCCCGATGCCCTTCTGACCCTCTGGTCTGGTCACTAGCTGTGGTAACCTTAGAAAAGTCCCCTAACTTCACTGTTGAGATACATATAAAATGGGCGCAACAGCAATGTCGCACAGCCACTGAGGAAGGAGTCAATGAGCCAACTCTGTCGAGTGCTCAGCATCACTGGCCTGTCCAAGTACTTCATAATTATTAGATCATTCTGTTTCTAATTACTGCCTTCCTCATCCAGGACCCTAAATATTTCTCGAGAAAGACTGGCTTCTCCTGACATCATGAATGTGTATCTGATACTACAGAAGACTTGAAATTAAAAATTATACTCTTCTCATTATTGGCACTGCCTGTTTCTGGTTTACGTTAAAAATTATCACACACAACTTAAAGTCCAGAAGTTCTACAAGGCTTGTTATTGCAGGTTCCTGCTCCCCGACTACACCTCGCTTTGACGCCCCCGGGACAACCACTTCCAATTCTCGCAGGTCAAAGGTTTTAACCCCTGCGTGAACTGTGACCTTTCAGCTGAGACACTACTTCTTACTGGTTTCCCACCATGGAAGATGAGCGCCTAGTTTTCACCCCGCTTAACCTCACGCCACTCCACTATTTTCCAATCCCTGCATCTACCAACATGGTAATATCATGATTTTACTTATTAGTTCCGTGTTTCCATTTACAGCTTTTGTGCACAACTGTTTTCTCTAGACACCCAATTTTTTTCTAGTACTTTATTTTTTATACACTTCTCACTGATTTATTCTTAAACTCACTAGCTTGTAAATTTCTTAGCCCTTGTGCTCACCTTTCCAGGCAATCTTCCCAGAGCATCTGCCCCATCCCAGTGAGGCCAGACCCCCGGATGGCTGTGCTCATGGCCTGGATAACACATACTTCCATAAAACTCCCGTTTCCTGGTCCCCATGTCTTAGTCCTTGGCTTAGTTCCTTTGTTTTGCTGGAGTACCTTCTTCATAACTTCTCAGGAACAGTTACAGTAAAACTTCACACTGGCTACTTGGTGCAAACATCTAGAGGGTCTAATTTTTTTTAGATTTTCTTGCAATCTTTTTGCCTCATTTCTTTAGATCCTAGAGTCTTTTTGAAATTCTGCATCATAAATCAGGGAGATTCTCAGCTATCCTCACTGGTTTGGAATTCGACTTACTTAGATCCACCAAGTCCACTACCACTCACCCCTCCTGCTTTCCAGTCTCCAAACTAGGATTTCCATCTCCTTTTCCCACCCCAGTCCTTGTGGGCTTCTGGCCTTCAAAAACCCCATATTGCCATTTCAGTGGTATCTGGGGAGGAATCAAAGCTGAACACGGATATTTAACATCATTTTCTCCCCCCCCCCCCCCCCCCCGACAATAGGTCTTTCTTTGTTAGTTGCTATGAGTTAATCCCTCAATGAAATTTAAGAACTGTTTGGCCCTGGCTGGTATGGCTCAGTGGATTGAGTACCAGCCTATGAACCAGAAGGTTGCCGGTTCAATTCCCAGTCAGGGCACATGCCTGGGTTGTGGACTGAGAAGCAACCCATTGATGTTTCTCTCACACACTGATGTTTCGCTACCCTTCCTTCTTTCTTCCTTCTACTCTCGCTAAAAAAATCTTTTTTAAAAAAAGAAAAAATTAAAAACTGTTGGTACGTCTGTGCATCACTGACCACAGATTGTTAAAACTGAATACTGAGTACATGTGTGAAGAACCGGCTTTGCGACCAGCGCAGCCACTGCGGTCTGTCAGTCTACAGCCCTTCTGCCCAGCCCTGGAGAACGGCGATCGGGGGCCTACTGAACAGCTGAAACTCGGTGGAAGAGAAACCAGGGAAATTTAAGAAGTAAGCGTAAGTCTTCCATTTTTTTACCTCACACTCTTTTCAGTCCACTTAGAGGCCGAAAGTAGGTGTCAAGACAAACAGAGCGGCTCTACGCTCCTCAAACCCCAGGCCCTCCCGGCCACCTGAAGAGCTGGCCAGGACGATGGTCACCCAGTGTGGCATGAGAAACTTTAAAACATGCGGTACCCCACTATTTAGTCAGGGGCACTGACCTCTTTTCCCTTGGACTGTCAAAAAATGACAACAGCCAACACAACAGCAGCTATCTGGTGTGAATGAATCAAAGTTACACCTATTTTTTTGTCACAGCGACAAAACATGTATTTTTTGGTGTGCCGCAGAGCATTAGCGATTAGTTCATGTGTGCCAGGAGATGAAAAGGGTTGGAAATTGCTGGGCTACAAAATACGGGGGTCCAGCAACAGCCCAGAACAAACTGGAAATGCAGTCAAACGAGACACGAGGTGGCAAGCACATCAACCTGCCTGCGATCACAATCACCCACACATTCCAAGTCTGAGCTGCCCGCTTGGTTGTGACTTAAAGAACACTAAAGGCTCTATTTATGGTCACTTCCTACTCGTTTTGGGTCAGTCTCACATGCCCTTAAGTGTCTAAAAAAATCCAGGGTTGTCTATTTTCCCCTCTTAAAATAGCAGTAATGTGCCAGTGACAGTGTGCTAGGATCAAAATGAAACTGCATGAAAAAACAATCTAGACATTAGGCTTTCAAGGAATTAATAAGATGTAAATGGTTGAAAATTTTATATACAACAGAAATTTTAAAACAAGACAGGGTGCTTTGTGACTTGGATTTTTTTTTTTAAAGGATTCATTTATAAGGCAAGAAAATTCATCTTTTTTCTGCCCTACTCCAATAATACTATATTATTCAACATCTAGAATAAAAGATTGTGTTTTAATGTACTGTTAATTTCAGGTCCTATAAAACCAAAAGGGGTGGGAAAAGGTATGATGCTGATAGAGCCTTCCTCATGAATGCTCAAAGCTCCTCCAAACCGCCTGTCCAGAGCCTTGGCCGCACAGGTGGATTTGCAGCCTGGCCCCAGCCCTGGATCCCCACCGACAGGAGTGTTGTAGAACACAAGCTCAAAAGCTCCTGTGAACCATCAAGAGTTAACAAGTGTGCAGGCAGGTGAACATGAACCTGTCCTCCCTAAGGAGCAACAGCCATCCTCGGGCTTCAAGGAAGCCACCGGTGACCATCGCGTGCTACGTGCTATCAGCCAACCTACCTGTTGATAGATTAGTTCCACAAGTTCTTGCAAAGCATCATCAGTTGTAACCCAGCTATTCAGGGTCTCTGCAAACTGCTCAATGTCGGTCTCGAAACTGCCAGGCTGCTCTGTGAGGTGATTCAGAAAGTCCTGAACGTACTCTGATAGAGTGGGGTAATCCTCACAACCATCCTCATAGGAGTCCTACAGAGTAAAAAAAAGGTTTAATCCATGCAACTGGCTAAACATAAGGCAGCTTTAAGTTGACATGTCTCTAGCACAAATGATTTTATTTAACTGATACGAAAGAGTTGCCAACTTATTTATGCACGTATTGGTTGATTCTTGTATGTGCCCTGACAAGGAATCAAACCCACAACCTTGGTGCATTGCGACAATGCTCTAATCAACCGAGCTACCAGGTCAGGGCCCACAAATAATCTTTTAAAGGATCCTTCATATGATAAAATGTGTTATTTTCTTCAATAAAGTTAAGTCCAGTGAACTATCCTTCTTCCTTGTCCAATGGCCACAATGTTGTAACAGCAGGTTCCATCTACTTGGGTAGGGAACTGTCCTCCCATCCCTGGGGGATTTACAAGATGGCTAAGAAATCAAGTTTAAACCCATGTTTTGCTATAATACCAATATCAAAATTGAGATTTTAATCTATTTATGGATACAGTAAGACCGAGGATTTGCAGTGGGAGGAGAGGAGGGCCAGGGATATAGAACTGGGAATGGCCACGTGTAGCTAACTGCCCCGGCCAGGAGGACTCACTATGCCAGTCTCCGTTCTCTGGTCGGTATTTGACAGTTTCCAATCAGAAAAAGTAAGTTTGTCATCTGTCTATGCATTAATCCTCAAGGACAGGGAAATACATACAGTTAAGTAAGTGACTAGAAAATTTCATCCCTGTGTACAGTGCCGTACCCAGGTTCCGAGCCAACCTTGAGAGTAGCAGTTCCGACTAACATAATCACCATCATCACCTCTGGAAGTTCCCCACCTTTTAATTAACAGCAAGAGGCTGAGCAGGTGAGCACTGCAAAAGGTAGCAGATGAGAACACCAGCTCACAACCTCGACGTCTGGCTCCCACCCGAAGTGTTCTGATGTGTGCTGAAAGGTCACGCCCTAACAGCAGCCGGGTGGCTTGATGAAATTTACCCCTTTCCAAAAGGAGTCAAATGAGAAACCAATATGAAAGAATGAGAATTATGACTACAGAAAGGGTTAAGTTCTAAATCAGGGAGGGCACAAAGCAGCAAAACCACACCTTGTCAAAATTCCCCTTAGGAAAAGAAAGCTCCCTTCTGGAGATGGGGATCTTGGTGGAAAGACTAACCCAGAAAACTGTTTCTTCAGTGTTGATGCTGACCATCACTCCGAGGCCATGATGCTTAATTTTTATTTCTCTCTAGACACTAAGCTGATATGTAACATGCCATGAGGCACTCGGACAATCCTAGCAGACTCTTGTGCCTACGTCATGCCCACACAGTGTTCACTGAGAAGAGCAGGCGAACTCACACATCACATGTTTGTCTGATCACACACACACACACACACACACACACACACCCCCCCCCCCCCCCCGCGGCGGAATCCAAGTTAAGCGAACCATTAAATTAATATTGATGAAATTTAAATTCATGAATCACAAACAGATGTGTGACTGAGGATTACTGGTTAATGAGTTAGGAGAGTTAATGAGTAAATTCATCTGGGCCAGTGACCAGCACAAAGTAAGGCACTAAGTGTTCAACAAATAAATTTTTGAATTTCTAGTTAAAGACTGAAACATATGCCAAATGGAACCACCTTGTTGTCATACCTAAAAGGCCTAAAGCATAAAAAGTAGAATAAGAAACTACTGCTGGGTACCTGGGATGCTACTCCAACTGATTAGCTCATCAACAGCACCAGTTGCATGCATGTTACTCATTCAGAACCATTTGGGCACGGACTGCTCTCGGGGGGGGGAGCACTGTCAGGCCACGGACAAAGGAGACAAAGTCCTCCGCCATGGACCTGATATTCTGTGATGGGGGCATTATTCAGATAGCAAGATATACTATGGGGAAAAAAAAAAAAAAAAAAAGGCCAGGAAAGGATTCTGAAGAGGTAACACACCAACTGAAACAGAGAGAGGCCCCAAGAAGACAGGTGCTTGCCCTACACCTTTGAGAAAGAAAGGCCAGAACACAGAAACCGAGGATGGGCTGGTAGCTAACGACCAGTAAGGCAGACAGGGAGATCGTGGAGGGTGATGGGAAACACACTCAGGAGCCTGCTTCGAAAGGCAGCGGGAAAACCTGGGGTGGGGTGGCTGGGGCAGGCTCAGCCAGGAAGGACCACGTCACTCACGCACAGTCAGAGCCAGAACTGAGCACAGAACACCACCTGTCTTTTACGCTCTGTGCTGGACAAATATCCAACAAAGAAGCTCAAAAGCCAACTTCAATGTAAGTACAGATACTCAGTGCTGAAAATTCACCTAACAATCCACCAGCAAGGAAGTAGTTAAATACGTTACCTTATATCTCTATATATGGAATATCACACAGCCACAAAGGAAACAAGGTTTACATAGATCAACACAGACATAGCACCAATATAGACAGCGTTAAGTGAAAAGAGAATAGGGAACCATATTTAGTACAATTAATTTTTTTCAAAAGAGACTTATAGGTAATGAACTTCTGGAAAGACGAACAAGAGATAATAGTAGTGACCTATAAAGAATTGTTTGTGTTATAAATATGATCCTTTATTATGAAGTTGTGAAAGTCACACATTATAAATACATTAAATAATATATTTAATATTAGCCACATACATGTAAATAACAATGTTAACCACATACATGTGGGAATTTTACAATTAAAAACCAAGTTAAACTTCTGATACATAGTTAAGAGTTTATTTACATAAGTCATGGAGGGATATCACCAGGGGAATGGGAGGGGAGAGAGGAGAAAGTACAGAGAGCAGGCAGCATAAACGGTAGGTGGAAAACGGACAGGGGAAGGCTGAGAATAGCATGGGAAACGTGGAAGCCAGGGAACTTATGTGTATGACCCATGGACAAAAGCTAAAGGACGGGAGCCCTGGCTGGTGTAGCTCAGTGGATTGAGCGCGGGCTGGGAACCAGAGGGTCCCGATTTGATTCCCAGCCAGGGCACATGCCTGGGTTGCAGGCCAGGTCCCCAGTGAGGGCCATGTGAGAGGCAACCATACATTGCTGTTTCTCTCCCTCTCTTTCTCCCTCCCTTCCCCTCTCTCTAAATAAATAAAAAAATCTTTAAAAAAAATGTATTATAAATTAAAAAAAACAACTAAAGGACAGGGAATGGGGGATGTGGGGCAGGGGAGAATGGGGGGGGGAAATGGGACAACTGTAATAGCATAATTTATAAAATTTAAAAAGAAAAAAAAAGTCTTACAGATCTGTAGTACCCTACTATCACTGATCATGAAAAGCGGGAAGTCTACAGGTCCCAACTGAAGTTATTAATTTCCTAATGGTTTCCATCAAATGTCATTCATTGTGGCAAAATATATGAGGAATTTAGATCATGAATTTTAGTCTTTTTTTTTTAATAGGCAAAACTCTCTCTTAAGAAAATCTGAGCCCTGGCTGGTGTGGTTCAGTTGACTGGAACATCGTCCCCCATAGACCGAAAGGTCGCCGGTTCAATTCCCAGCCAGGGCGCATATGAGAAGGCAGCCAATCCATGTTTCTGTTTCTTTCTCCCTCCCTCCCTCTCTACGACCCCCCTTCTTCTTCTTCTCCTCCCTCTCTCTCTCTCTCCCTCTCTAAAAGCAGTGAAAAAATGTCCTTGGGCAAGGATTAAAAACAGAAAAAAAAACTGAATTCTGAAGATGAAAGCCAAGCTTCTCTGAGTACAGCAGACGGGAGTCAGAGCCTATTATTTTGAGCCAATGGTGGCAGGTACTCTGAACAAACAAGACTCCAACCTGTGTGGATCAGAGCTTGTGTTAGTTCTTCGGTACCAGATTTTGTAAGCCGGATTTCTTCAGTCTTCAGCGTGGACCTAAATGGCTTCCACACTGAGGAATATTTAAGTTTTATTTGTTTTTCTTAGAAAGAACTCTGTGACAGACGATTAGGAGGGATATCAGTTAGAAAACTCATTACCTCAAAGTAGGTACTTTGAATACACTGCTGGAATGAGAACCGAATCCAAAGCGGTGGGAATAAAAGGCAGCTGGGCAGCCCCGTAGATGCTGGAATCATCACGACTACAGCTGACCCTTGCACGCAGGTCTGAACTGCACAGGTCCACCAATATGCAGCTACTTTTTTTCTGATAAATACCTGTTCTGTTTTCAATCTGCAGTTGGACGTCTGGGGATGGAGAGGGCCGACTGTGTGCACTGTCCTACACCGTTTTATACAGGGGGTGTGAGCATCCCTGGGTTTTGGTATCCACATGGGTCCTGGCACCAATCCCGCGCAGATACTGAGGGGCCACTCAATTTTGGGGGAGTCAGAAGTTACGCATGGATTTGGATGCCAGGGCCAGCATCCGTGCCCCTCATGTTGTTCAAGGGTCAACTGTACTTTAGCTGGCGGGACCGCAGTGTCCAGAATACGAAAGAGAAAGGAGAGGATAAGCCGCCAAGGCTGTAGCCTGAGCTGCTGGTTAGGCTACAAAAACATCCGGAGGTTTGCGGAAGATGAATTCTTTTTTATATTTGAGTTTGGATGTGAGATCCTTATGAAGAGGTCAAAACAAATGGGAACAAGGCGAGGAGTTCAGAGGAAAAAAGATCTCGGCGTTATCCGCAGACAGGTAGGCCGCGGTCAGAGGAGGTAGCCACAGGGAAAGGAGACCCCCCGAGACCGGAAGGAACGAGTGGGAGGCGAGGAAAGGACACTGGTCGACAGGAAGAGGTGCTCGTCACAGCAAAGGCGGCAGAGAACGGCGGCCGGAGCCGTGGGAGTGCAGGAGACGATGCACAGACCGGGAAAGCGAAGGTAAAAATTACCACCTTCACCTTGAGTTCCTACGGAACTAAGAGGGACCTTTGGAAGACCGAGACTGTACCCGCGGCACGTGGCACAGGCCCCGGCCCACTGCGACTCGCTGGCCCCCACAGACCATCCTGTGGCCAACAAAGCCCGGCGTGAGGGCTGGGAGGAGCACAGACTTTAAAGCCGAGAGCGTCAGGAAGTGTCCCCACAACAGTGTCGGTGGGACTGGGGGTCGGGGTGCAGCGGTATGGCACCGACTGCGAACGACTAACTTTCCGTTCGGAGGGCGTCACCACTGAAAGGCAGAGGGAAGCCGGGCCGTGACGTGGAAGTGCACGTTCTTAGAAGCAAGCTGGGATTTGTGTGTGTGTGGGGGTGGATTCTGTCCCGTAACAAATTCCCCATGAATTCCTATGTGGAATTTTTGGTTCTCGTAAATGAACTGTGGTTAACTACTCAAGATGTAATCGTTTCTCGGAGCAGCAGCACTGGCCAGGGAGAGGCATCAGCAACTCACTGGGAAGGAGGCAGCGAGAGAAGGAAATTCTAGCAGCGGGATTAGGAGGATTGACAATAAAAGGGCCTGGGGTTTTGGAAAGGTTAAGAAAGCACGGCGAAACCCAACCACATTGGCTTCGAGAAAAAGCACGCTTTCCTGAAAGCAGATCTGGTGCAAGGACGCCAAGCAACAGACGTGTGTGGTGAATGGACGCAGACTCGAGTTGGTTCTGGGGGCCAGGCCTGGAGACCACCAGAACAGAGGCTCCACAAACGCAGGAATTTTCGTCCCTTTTGTTCACTGCTGCACCCCTAGTGCCTGACTCAGGGTAAGTATTCAACTACAGTTGAACGAGTGAATGAATGCAGCTAACTTTGCATCATGGTTACTGTAAGGAAGTTTCCCTCAGAGCAAGACCTTATCCCAAGAGGCCGGGGACCAAGGGGATTGTAAAACACGCGCAGCCTTGACAGATGGTTAAAGGGTAAAGGCCAGAGAATGCACCAGAGCAGGGTAGCAAACTTGAGTGCTGATAAAACCCAGGTGTACTACAAATAAATGAAGCAAGCCAGTGAGCAAATTAGAACTCACACACTCTATCTAAAGGGGCTGCCTCTATTCAGCCAAGTTTTACGAAAATAATAGTCCAGTATGACCGATCTTATGATTTCAAGAGAAACCAGAAAATTCAGATGGGCACTATCTAATTTAAGCGCTGGTAACTTATTAAAGATCTTTTTTTAAATAAAGATTTTATTTATTTATTTTCAGAGAGAGGGGAAGGGAGGGAGAAAAGGAGGGAGAGAAACATCAACGTGCAAGAGAAACATCTATTGGCGGCCTCTCACACCCCACCACCAGGGACCAGGTGACCCAGGCCCAACCCGTGACTGGGAACTGAACTGGTGACCTTCTGGCTTGCAGGCTGGTGCTTGTCCCAGAGTCACACCAGCCAGGGCTAAAAATCCTTAAAAAAAAAACAACCAAGCAAACAAACTAAGCAGGACCAAAGGCAGCACACCTGCGGGCCACACGTGAGCCACAGGCTGCCAGCTTGCAACCCATTCTGAAGAACTGCGCAGGGCAGTCATGTTGAAGGTTGCCGAGGAATGCCTAAAGATGACAGTGGCTCCAAGCAAGGGGACTGACGTAGGTCAACACGCTGCTCCACAGCGAGCCCAGGAGTCACCTGAACAATGTAAAACCGTGGAAAACGGCATCCCTCCTATCATGCAATAGCTCAGTCAACAGGGAGCCATAAACAGTTAGGGAACTCCGTGCTGTCAGAAGGTAAGCACCCTTAAGAGTTTATACAACTACTCACAGCTCTCCAATGGTTCATTTTTTCTCTGGGCCAAATACAATCTGCTGGCAAGAGCTCAGGCTCCTCCCAACTTCCGCTTTACAGGACTGACAGCCCCTTTCAACCCAAATAAATGGCTCTGCCTGCTATGCCTACGTTTTCCCCGTTCCATCCCAAAGCTTTTTCCTAACATGTGGAGTTTCTAAAGCATGGAATACAGCTTTTTCCATACTTCCTCTCAAATATGGAAGCAAAGCAAAAAAAAAAAAAAAAAAAAAAAAAAAAAAAAAAAAAAAAAAAAAAAAAAAAAAAAAAAAAAAAAAAAAAAAAAACAAAACACCACAAAAAAGATGTGCCATTAGTTATTGGGTAAATACAAATTAAAATCACAACTCGATACCACATATACACTAAAATGGCTCAACTTAAAAAACAGAAAATACTAAGTGCGGCCAAGCAAGTAGAGCACCTGGAAATCACACTCTCCAAGCGTCCACAAGAGCCGTCTCAGGAAAATTAGCAGGCAGCCTCTGCCAAAGCTCGCTACCCTAGGTCCCGCAATTCCACTCCTTGGTATACACCACACAGAAGCAAGGGTGTATACCCACCAAGACATAGCCAAGAAGAGCGGCCCTATTCATAACAGCCCCGAAGTGGAAGCTACCCCAATGTTCGACAGACAAGCGGCACTGTGGTAAGTCACAGTGGAGTGAGCCACCTACGAGAGTCAGTATCTCCAATCACCTGCCTCGACATGGATGAATGTTGATGTTGAATGGAAGTGAGAAACAAATATTAGAAGGAGGGGGCTTTGGGGATGTCGATAATGTTCCTTTTCTTGATCGGGATATGGGGGGCCTGGGTGTTGCTGAAGCTCTGCGCTAGCCTTTCCGTGCACTACCCTATATGTTACATGTCAATAAAGCCCAGAGGACAGGAACGGCAGGACTTACGCTAAACTATCGATCAATCATTTCAACCCAGAGTGGATCCTGCCCCACTTGTCTGGAGTTCATTACTATGCATTTACTTAGCAGAACAAATTCCTTTCTATCCACCCCAATTGTGACATTTTGTCTTGGTATTGAAGAAAAATGTGACCAATTTAAGGAATTCTCGACAAAGATCAATCTGAAAGCTTGTAAGAGTTGTTTATACCTACCTAAACACTTCATCAAAAAGCCCGCACATTTCTGCACAAAAGGAGTTAATTAGAACCAGAAAAACTTCTATTTTGGCTTAAGAGCCCAGATGTGTACTTCTCAACATTCAAAAACCTACACAAATTAGTTGGCCTCAAAACCACTTTGATTTACCCTAAATCTACCAGTGAATATTCCACTATTTTGCTAAACTCAAATGAAAAATCAGCTTTGTCAGGCCCCTATTCTTTAGGTTGTCCATAAAGTTTGGGCAAAAATCTTTGTTTTATAAATTGAAGGTGGGCGGTCCTTGCCTACCTCAAGTTTTATCAGCCTAGAGAGACTCTGCAGATGCTGAGAACACAGCAGTGAACAGAACAGATAAGAAAGTCTACTCAAGCTTACACTGATATCCTGAATATAACTACAAAATACATTCCTGAATCAGTTTTGTTTCCTCTTGAGCTCAATGAATTCAGGGTTTTATGTGCAGTACAGAAAACAGCAGCATGCTCTGACTGCTGAAGTGATAACCACATCATGCAGCCACATTAGCCTAGAGTTGTAATCAAGGGTGTACTCACTGTGTAATTAGAATAACCTGAAGGGTAAAATTCAGGGGCGTTCGCAGACAGCTTGGACATTAATACAGGAGCCACAACCACCTGAGGTTTAGCCATCGCTGAGTCCGAGTTCTGCTGGGAAATACTGTCCTGGGGTCTCTCTTGTTCTGAGGAAGAAAAAAGGGGGGAGGGGCGTTAAATGCATTCACATCTTTGTTTAATAACTTACCGTGCAGCGAAAAGCCATTTGGGAAGGACTGGTGTTTAAGAGTTATACAAGAGCTAGGATAGGTGCAGAGAGCCTGCAAAAAGGAACAATAGACTTGCCCTCGCTCATTTAGGGACATACTTGCTTCCTCCACGGATGCTTGAGGGCTGCTCTCTCTCTAAAGGAGTCGGTGAGGAAAAGGTGGTTGCTCACCCAAGATGTCCCCTCGCAGGGCTGGGGAAGGGGCGGCGATTTGTTACTTCCTCCCGGGCCCGCCGCACTCGGAGCCCGCGCGCGGCCCCTCCCCCGCGGGGCGCACAAAGGAGTCCCGCAGCCACCTTCCGGACCCGCGCGGGCCGTCCCCACCAGAAACCCCGGGCCCTCGGGGCTGCTTTCGGGGGCGGGGCAAGAGGACACCGCGCGCGCGGGGGCCCCGGAGGACCGGGGCCCGGGGAGGCGCGGCTCCGTACCTGGGAGCGGCGCGGGCCGCGGGGGGCCGGCGGGGAGCTCGCACTGGGCCCCTGGCGGCGGGGCCGTCCTGGGCTGGCGCAGCGGCGGCGGCTGCAGGAAGCCCGGGGCTTTGGGCTGCGGCGGCGGGGGCCCCGGCCGCTCCGCAGGCCCCGCTCCGTTCGGGAAACCGCCGCCCTCAGGCCCGCCCCCTCCGCGGCCCAGGCCCCGGCCGCGGCCCCGACCAGCACCTGGGGCCCGATCGAAACCGTCCGACATGCTCCGCCTGCTTCTCCGGAGCCGCGGCGCCGCGCTGCTCTGCGCTGGGGGGAGGACGCGGGGAGGCGCCGCGGGCCGCGCGCTCACTCGGGCCGCATGGAACGGGAGGCGGCCGGCCCTGCTCGGTCCTCCGCGCCGCGGGAGAAGCGGACGGCAGCTGCAACACCCGCCGCCCGAGCGCCCGCCTTCGCCGCTCCCCGCCGCTCGCCGACTCGCCCCTGAAGCCCGCTACCCCGCCTCCGGCGCTGCGGGGCCCCGGCGGGTCACAGCGGCCCCCCGCGGCCCGGAGGCTCCCGGCGCGTCCGCCGCGGCCACTCCGCTCGCGACCGAATAGCGGCCGCGGCCCAGCAGGACCCGCGGCAGGCGGCGCCTCGGACCCGACCGTCCTGCCCGCCGCGGGGGCCGGGCGCGGGGACAGGGTCGCTTACCCCGAGCGGGCCCGACCTACGCCGTGGTTCTCCGAAGAGAAGCGCGAGGCTGACGGTTGATGCCGGGGAAATAAAGGCGCGGGGGGAGGGGCGTGGGGCCGGCGCCGGGCTCGCGGACGCGCAGCTCGGGGGGCGCGCAGGTGTGCGGCTCGCCGTGGGCTGCTCAGCGGCGCGCCGCCCGCAGCCCGGCCCGGGGGCACCGCCTGTGCAGGAAGCTCCGCCAGCTGCTTCGTTCGTGGAGGGGGCGGGAGCAGAAAGCCAAGATAAGGCTCCCCCGCCTTTTCAATTCACTGCAGCCATTTAACTCTGGATCACACCTATTGGGACCACGCTTCAGTCTCTTCCTTTTTACCTTCCCTTCTGGAAATTTTAAGAAAATAACACTACCTTGGGATGAAATTCCTCTCTGTTTCATCTTCTACCAGGGTTGTACAAGAAACGCATAGTGCAAGCCACAAATGCAAGCCACTTAGTGTAATTATACGTTTTCTAGAAGCCACATTAAATGAGAAAAAAGAAACAGGTGAAATGAATTTTAATAATGTATTTTTTACTTAACCCACTACATGCAAAATGGTAGGACTTCAACATGCAATAAGTACAAAATATTAATGAGTCTTTTTCACATTAATCAAAATCCAATGTGTATTTTTACACTTTCTGCATCTCAGTTGTGATTAGGCACATTTTAAATAATAGCCAACAGGTGGCTAGGAGCTACGGTGTGGTACAACAAATTTCTACAGACTTTATGTGTAGGACTTTTTTGGTCAGGCCTGACTGTGTTAAAGCCAACAGAGTTTGGGCTTGAGGGAGCAAATTAGTGAAGAAGTAATAAAGCTTGCTTACACAGCCTTGTCCGCCCTGAATTCCCTTTCTCTGGTGATGAGGATGCCTTCCACCATTTTGGTCCAGGGAGGGTACCTTCGCATGGGAGATTCATCTTTTGATTTCAGGGAACCAAGGAGGGTCAGCATGTTCTTCTTGCACTGGCTGTTTCTTTAGTAACTTGAACTTAAAAGAATGTCAAAGCGGCATATTCTAGACTCCTTCACTTGGAGACAGTGAGAGTGTTGTCCTGTATGCGCCTGGGAAGTAGAAGTCCCAAGTGGTCCCCGTTTTTGTCCTCACTCGTCACCCTCTCCTCCCCTCAGAACTTGACTGATAACACCTCTTGTACTTGCGCGGATTCCCTTATCTGCATCTTTGCAGCCTCGTTTTGTTAGGCAAGTTAGATAATTAAGATGTTATATTTTGCTTTTTCCCTATTTACTCTGATGTATCCGTAGCCCTACTCGTATGATAGGAAAGGTGGATTTGAAGATAGCGTGAATGGAATTAGCTTTTCGATAATAACAATACCTAACATTTGAGTTTATGATGTGCCAGCCAGTGCTCCAAGAACTTTACTTTTATCATTTTATGTAATCCTCATGTCCTCTGAAGCAGTAGACATTCCAATCATCCTCCTTTTACAGAAAAGGCGCCACGATATCATGAGGGTTCGAATTCGTCGGAGCCCAGTTTTAGGGCTAACAGCCAGGTGGTCGGTGTTGCCAAATGCCAAGAGGCCACACGCACGTGTGCGCGTGCTCACACACAAATGAATACACGGTAAACTAAGGTAGGTGTATTGTATATTGTCAAATTTCTGGATGTGTGTTATACAAGGGGGGCACCCCAAGGCCTGGAATTTACTTATTAAAAATTGTGTATTTATTCTTACATGTTTAAAGTTCAGTTACCTTCAAAGTACTCTCTGTGTGATGCAATACACCTATCGAGATGTATTTTCCACAGCTCAGAACAGTTTTTGAACTCCTCAGTGTTGATACCTTTTAGTGCTTCTGCTGTTTTTTGTTTCCCCTCTTCCACACGGGCAAAACGTTTCCCTTTGAGAACTTTTTTCATCCGGGAAGACAAAAAAAAAGTCGCTGGGGGGTGCGAGGTCAGGTGAATAGGGAGGGTGGGGCATGGGGGTCATGCCATTTTTTGGTCAAAAACTGCTGAACACTCAGTGGTGTGGGCAGATGTGCTCGTAAATCAGCCATCATGAAATGGGCAAACGCATTGAAAGAGTCTTTAAAAAAAAAAATCACTGAAGCTAAATGGGCCTCTCACAATAATGCCAGCTGATGCACTGATACAGATGGGTTTCTAGAACATTCACCCAGGGGGGAAGCCTGGACTATAAGGGGCCTGCCCTCCAGAAGAGAATTCCAGTTTTTGGGGGCCCCTTCACAGTTTTGCAAGATGTTACCACTGGGGAAAACTGGGTGAAGGGTGAATGAGATCTCTATATTATTTCTTACAACTGCAGGAGTACCTACAAATGATCTCTAAATTTAAAGTTTTAAAAACCCAACACATATATAAACCTATTTCATCACTCCCAACTCTTTCCAGTTCACTCCTCTCTGCCCAAATCATCATAGCAAATTACATGTCCATACAGGTTAGTGGTGGCTTCGTTCAAAGAGAGAAGAGAATAAGCGGATGTGTTTGTTCTCTTGGGTCTCATTTGTGTAAATTACCTTCCTCTCCTAGTCTCTTGGGTACGCTGCGAAATGCAGTCCCAGCCAGTCAACACTCGATTCCCATATGGATTAGGGTTCCAATACATCTTTGAGTCCAAGAGAGCCAGGAATGCTCCTTGGGATCTCATGTAGTGCACTTATGTGTTTTGTGCTGATCTTTCAGCTGAGCTGTAAACTCCATGAGGATAGGAATTTATCCATTCACTATTTCATTCATTCAGTATTTACTGCATGCCTACTCTGAGCCAGACACTGTTCTCAGTGCTGAGGACATGCAGGGGTGTGAGAGTAGTAGGCGCGAGGTATGCAAGGCTGGAAGCAGAAAGACCCGTTTGGTGGCTGGAGCAGAAATTCTGAGACAAGTGATGATAGCTACTAAGGTAGTGGTAGCGGAGCTGGAGCAAAGACCCAATCAGAGATGGGTAGGAACAGGTTGACAGATGTGCGTGAGGCTTAAGGAGAAGCCGGAGATCAGGGTGACTCCCAGGATTCTGGCTTTGGTGCCTCAGTCTCTAAGAGTAGGAATACTGAAGGGACCAGACTGTCACTACAGAGGGGACGCTTGCTAATTACATTTGGGGCATTTCATTTGGCACCTGGAGCAGGCACGTGGAATTGCTCAGTGGACAATTAAGCTGTGGATCTGGAGTTCAGAGGAATGTTGCCTAGAGTTAGAGATTTGATGGCCAAAGCCATGGTAAGAAATGAGATAACTTTTGAGAAGTATATGAAGGCAGAAGCCCAAAGAGAAGCACCCAGTCTCATGGCTGGGTTGAAGAAGAGAGACCTGTTCACGCTTATTTACATAGGACTGAAACTGAGAGAGGCCCGTGGGGAATAGGAGGTTAAGGAGGGGGATCCCTGGAGTGTCACGTGTGACCGTGATGTCACATACAAGTAGGATTCTGAAGGATCCGTAAGAGCGTGCCATTTCCTGAGATTCCACCCTCCAGTCACATCCTGCCATGCCTGAATGAACGGCCCTGGGAACCAAGTCCCCTTCACCACCATACAATCTTCTGATCATAACTTAGCTGTTAAATTTGCATTTTGAGAGGAACAATGACAAAAGTGATGGCTAATATTTAGCACTTACTATGTTTCAAGTAAACGCTTTACATGGATTATTTCATCTAAATATCTCATTTAATCTTCAAAACAACTCTACAAGGTAGCTACTATTACCCCATTTTATAAATAAAAACACTAGATTCAGAGAGGCTAATTAGTTTGCCTAAACTCACATAAATAGTGAGCAACTCAGTTCTGTTAAATCCGGAGTCCACAAGTTGAAGGAGTACGCTACCCTTCGTCTCCAGAATAAGTGGATTCCGCTGATGCCAATGATCTACTCCGATTGAGTTACATTTCTTACTTAAGTTAGCAAATAAGCATTCCAATAATGTTATGGGAATGACAGAGATTTGTGAGTGATTTGGGGACAAGCACTTGCCAGTATTAGGAAGCAGAGACAGCTCGAAGCTTGGGTGTGAAATAAGTGGAAGAGATAGGGGATATTTGCAAGGCAAATATATTAAGGAGGTTTTGCTCTTGTAGTTTTTTTTTTTTTTAAAGATGAGAGAAAAATGTGTTTGTTAGCTAAAGACAAGGCCAAGTGAAAAGGAGGGAACCGGAATTAAGGACCAGAGGAGGTGGCAGGTCACAAATTCAGGGTACAGGCAGCAGGAAGAACTTTGGGTGGGGGAAAGCTATTCCACTGAAAAAAAAAATGGAAGCAGATGCAAATAGATTGCAGAAGAGAGGTGCTGGAAACTTGAGACGTTTCCACCTCTGTCAAGAAGGAGGTGGGGGCTTCACTGCGAGGGTGGGAGGCACAAAAAGATCTGGAGGAAGTGTCCATGGCTGCGGAAGCTGCTCTGGGAGAAGCAGGGGGGTCTGTAGGGGGACCCCTGGGTGGTACAGAAGGTCCAGCTGAGGTTGGAGAGCAGGATTTGTAGAGGCAACATTGAACAATGTTGTGATCTCTCCAGCAACTCCTTTTTTTTTTTTTTTTTAAGATTTTATTTATTTATTTCTGGACAGAGGGAAGGGAGGGAGAAAGTGAGGGAGAGAAACATCAATGTGTGGTTGCCTCTCACATGGCCCCCACTGGGGACCTGGCCAGCACCCCAGGCATGTGCCCCAACTGGGAATCGAACCGGCGACCCTTTGGTTCCCAGCCCGCGCTCAATCCACTGAGCCACACCAGCCAGGGCTCTCTAGCAACTCTTGACAACCTGATGCAGGAACTGTGAAGCCTGTGGGTGGGAGCGAGATTTCACCGTGTGGTTAAGACAGAAGGATAAAGACAGAAGGAAGTGGCCCTGGCTGGTGTAGCTCAGTGGATTGAGCGCGGGCTGGGAACCAGAGTGTCCCGGTTCGATTCCCCATCAGGGCACATGCCTGGGTTGCGGGCCAGGTCCCCAGGAGGGCCATGTGAGAGGCAACCATACATTGCTGTTTCTCTCCCTCTCTGTCTCCCTCCCTTCCCCTCTCTCTAAAAATAAATAAATAAAAATCTTAAAAAAAAAAAAAAAAAAGACAGAAGGAAGGGCCTGAGAGGCTGTTCATGATTTGAGCCAGATGGAGAAAGAGTTGAAAATGAAAGGCAAGTAATCGATTGGAAGAGAAGAGGGATCAAGAGACAGAAATAAGGGAGCTGGGTAAGAAAGCAAGTGGTGGTCAGAGCAGGAAATACAAGAGTGGAACCGAGGAAGTCCTGGGTAAATAATTACAACATGCAATATTCTAGTAATTGCACAATTCAACTAACTGAACTGAAGTCCTCGCTGGCCAGCAGCAAGGTAATGTAATAGCTGGAAACGCTACTTTCAGTGCAAACTCGGCATTCTAAAGACAATTAGGAACATCCATGTTCAATGTATAAATGCCAAGGAATGGTCTTTTTGTTCCTGGTGTATCTGGTTTCCCTATCTTTCCAGCACAGTCTCTTCAAGCTGTTTTTGTTGGCATGACGTCAAAAGCCAAGTACCTTCTTTCTGTTTCACCTCCTGCAGGACACTCACCAGGTTTTTCTTCCTTTAGCCATATTCAGTGACTGCCTAATAATGCCACTGTCTTAGGGGTTAATGACTCAGTCAATAAGATGAAATATCCATCCTCAGGAAGCTTCAGCGTGGCAGTCAGGCAGGCAACAATAGTACAGAATGGTAAGTGCTACAATTACGTTAAAACCGGGGTCTGAATGGGAGAGCGCCTCACTCAGCCTTGGGTTTCTGGGGTCAGGAAAGGCTTCAGGGAGAAGGTGTCCTCTCAAATGAAATAAAGGAGCCGTACGTATCATCCAGGCAAGTGAATGGGGAGGGGACGCAAGGGGGCCTTGAGGGTCACAGAGGTGTCTTTCTCCCTGAAAGGGCCTCTGTTTTCCTAGCTTCTCTTGGTACCGTCCTCTCCACAGACCAGCTGTGCCCCACCTGGGGGACACTTCCCCACCAGGAATCGCTGAGTCAGAAGACTTACATTTAAGTCTCTTTGTCTTAAAATAGGAGTAACAATACCTACTTCAGTTACTGAAATGATCAAATGAGGTAATACCTGTGAAAATGCTGCGTAAACTGTCAACTATTACATAGATGTTTAACTATGTTAGTGCGCTAAAATGGCATGCACATGCAGGCTGTATTCTTTTATACTCTTGAGTTCATTAAGGAGATTAGGAAACAAAGAATATTTATCATCACTGTGAACTTATAAGCAGTTTTTAGGTCTGCCAAGTTTAAGGTCAGAAGTGAATTATTCCCTGAAGCTACTTAAAATGTTTGAGTTAATGCCATAAATTATTGTGATTGGTCTTCCACTCAAAAGCTGCCCCAGAGACGATCCGGCAGCTAAAACGCCACCTAGCGGCAGAGTGAGCATCGCCGTCCTTAGAGTACCTTACCTGTTCTTGGCGAAAAAGATCAGCGGAGAGGGAATTTGACAATTAGCAGGCCTGATTGAAATACTGAATAAAGGTGGGCGGGGGGAAGGATGAAAAACATTTTTACCCTCAAATTTAGGATGGCTTCTTGAACCATTAACTTCGCTTCCTCCACTTTAGAAAAGCCCCACTACTGAAAACCCATTTCCTGGAATTGGTTGCTGGTTCAGTGGGTGACTCATTGGACAAACTTATGCCGTGGGGAAAGTGGCGTGCAGAAGTACTTCTAGTGACTTGAATCTATGTTACTCTTATCCTTCGGATTATAGCAGTGCACAGACTTTGTCTCAATACAATTACAATAGTTAACATTAAATTTTTTCCCTAATAAACTCAGAAAAAAATGAAAACTGCAGCTAGTTTGAAGGTATTTTATATACGCACCTGCACACCAACCACCTGGATGCTACCATTAATATTTTACAACACCTGCCAGACTTACTTTTTAAATTAAATATTTTTATTTTGAGATAAGGGTTGATTTCCACACAGTTTATAAGAAATAATAGAGAGAGAACATTTGTACTCTTAACCTCCTTTGCTCCTGTGGTGGCATCTCGCAAACCCATGCAGCTATTGCAGCCAGGATGCCGACATTGATGCAGTCAGGACAGGAACCTGTCCGTCATCATAAGGACCCCTGGGCCGTCCTCCCTCCACCTCCTTGAGCTCCAGAAACGACTAGTCTTTCTCTATTTCCATAATTTCGTTACCTCGGGAGTGTCACATAAATGGAGTTACACAGTATGTAATCTTTTGAGATTGGCCCTTTTTTTTTGTAAGGTCAGCAGAGTTCTCTGGACATTCATTCAAACTGTTGTGCACGTGAGTGATTCACTCCTCCTGGTGGCTGGGAAGTATTCCGTAGTAAGGAGGGGTCCCTCTGTTCCAACCGCACAGCGGTTGAAGGGCGCCTGATTTGTTTCCAGTTTGGGGCTATTGTGAATAAAGCTATTGCTTTTGACTAATGTCACCCCAATAAGTTTAATAAAAAATAATTTTAAAAAATTATAGCTGCTATGAACATTCACGTCTAGGTGTAGAGGTTTCTGATGAGCATAAATGTTCATTTCTCTGGGGTAAATGCCCAGGAGTATAATTGTTGGTCATAGTGTTGGTGTTCAGAGGTTCCCCTGGAGAGAAATCTAGAGGAAATCCCAGAGAAATTTCTAGACAGATTTTATGCAGCTCACGCTCGAGCACAGGGGAGGCAGCAGAGAGGAGAGGAAGGTCCTCTGACCTGGCTTGGGGGCTGGCTCTGCTTGGCTGCTTTTAGAAACTGAGGACGCAGCAGGCTTGCTGGAAAAAGCAGGCTTCTGGGACCCCCGGGCTTGTGAAGGGCTGGGGAGTAGAATTTCCTGTGTCGGGCTGGGGTTGGGGTCTCCCTCTGACAGTTGCTTGATGGCATCTCTGCTCCTGCTCTGTGGGGGCAAGATGGTGGTGTTGCTCTGTATGCCACCCTAGGAAGGTTGTGTAGAGGTCAAACCCTGATCGACTGTGTGTGGGGTTGGTGGTTTAAGCAGCAGTTAGGAGGAAGATAAAATCAGCTGCCTCTGCATTTTTGAGTAGGGAGTGGAGGGGCGGTGACATTTTTCCTGCCCGTTTATGCTGCATTCCTTCTGACCACGTGGTCTTGGCTTCCTGACCACCCCGTATTCTCCATTCCCCCTGCCCATACGGTAGATGCATGTTTAGTTTTCAAAGAAATCACCACACTGGTTTCCAGAGTGAGTAGTCCCATTTCCTATCCCCATGAGCCATGTTTGAGGGATCCAGCTTCTCATCACTGCCGCATTTGGTATCGTCACTACTTACTTTAGATATTCTTATAGATGTGTAGTAATGTCTCATGGTGGCTTTAATTTTAATTTCCTGAATGGCTAATATTGAACATTTTTTTCATGTGCTTATATCACTCTTTGGTGAAATATGCCTTTTGCTTTCCCCATTGTTTTGGATTTTATAAAAAAAATCTTGAGTTTTGTAGAGTTCTTTACATATTCTAAACACAAGTCTTATAGTTACTTCTTTTGCAAATATTATCTCCCCACCTGGAGCTTTTCTTTTTATCCTCTTAATCAGGTCTTTCACATAACCAAAGTTGTGTGTGTATGTGTTTTATGAGGTTCAATTCATCAATAGTTTCTTTTTATAAATCACGCCCTTGGTGTCACTCCCAGCCCTGGTGTTGTCGGTGGGGACCAGGCTCCCCCATGGGATCGCGAGGAAAGCACTCCAAGGACCCACACATGGGAGCCTGGGGTGTGCCATGGTTTAATCAGGCAGAAACAGAAGCTACCCCTAGGTTTCCAATGTTCCATCTCTGTCCATCCCACCATGGAAGAAGTCCAGCCTTGCCCTCAGCGGGGCCAAAGCAAAAGCCAGCGTCCGGAGTGTCTGCTCCATATTAAAGCCGGTCCAGTGCAGCACCTGGCTGGCTTTGTGCGTGTTCCCAGCTGCAGTCATTGCTGTGCTGTGCTATTCAGGCCCCCTCCTGGAGCTGCGAGGGGAGTAGTCCTCATGGCCACGGAGAGAAGAGGCACGTGCACTGAGTGAGTGCAGGTCATGGGGCGGGGTGGGGGGGGTCAGAGAGATAGAGAGATAGAGATGGAGAGACAGAGAACTTCTTTGAACTCCCCAAACTTTCATGGGCTTTGGATGGATTTACACTCCTTAATTAGACTAACTAGATTTAAAAATGGAAAAGTTTTATGGTTTTATACCAACGTTTACTTTTGATTCTGATTTAATTATTGTATAAACTGTGAGACGTAGGTTAAGATTCATCTTTTTCCCCTGTGATTGTTCAGACACTGCGGCACTTGAAAAGGCTGTCTTTCCTCCCCGCGCACACTTTTGAAAGTCTGTGATGGGCCAGATTTCTTTACACAAGTTTTTTCTCCTCTCCACAACAACCTATGAAATAGGTTATTTGGCATCTGCTCTGTGCCAAGCCCTGCGCTAAGCTCAGGGAAATGAGAGGAATAAGGCTTCCTGGGAGGCTCGACAGAGGAAGACAAAAGCTAGACCTCGAGGCTGAGCACAAATGAAAAGCATAGGGAAGGTGGGGACAGCGAAGGTGGGGACAGCGTTCCAGACCGAAGTCAAGGGGCGGTGGGTTGTAAGGCAGCTTTGGCAGCTAGGAAGCTGTGTTTCGTGATGTCCAAAAAGGAGGAGAGCAGGAGAGAACTTTCTCAGGTTGAGTTTGTTGGGGGGTGGGTCTCAAGACTCCCCAGAATGTGCTACCTTGGCAGGCAGATTATTTGGAGTTGAAAACAAAGCTCAACAAAGGCAAGAGGTGTTTTTTGAACCTCCCCCTTTCCTGCCTGAAGAAATTAGGATAGAAACTGCTTCAGGAAAAGAACCGTACTTAGTATATTCAGCTTAGCACATATAAATTAAGTGTGGCAGACTGGGAGGATATAAATAAAAATATTCCTTAGGTTCCTGTGTCCCGTGGTTTCTGGGTAGCCCTGAAAGACTTCGTTTACCACACGTTTGCTCTTGCTCATCTGCGTGAATTGCTGTGCCTCCCCCTCCTTAATCCCCAATGATACACCTTGTTTTGCCTCACCATCTTTGGAATTTTCATGCATCTATAAATTCCCTGTGCACATGTGTTAAAATCTGATTTCCTCCATAAATCTGTATGTTATTTGATTTATTTGATCAGCCAGAAGACCGAAAGGGGTAAGAGGCGTTTCCCTGGCCTGACAGATTTAAGATCTGTGGATGATATTTCAATGAAAATGACCAGCAGGCAGTTGGCTGTGCGAGTCTGGAGCTCAGGAGAAAGATTTGGGCTGGACACTAAGCTGTGGGAGTTGTCACAGCACAATTGACATTGGACTG